>JAMKPZ010001740.1:0-56727 GCA_024699675.1 Amphibolis antarctica | reverse complement strand
AATAGATAGTTACACTTAACATTCTTAACTTTAGGTGTTTTAAGAAAGTCAAAAAGTAAAATACAACATCAAATTAATTGAAATTTGAAAATTGAAAAGGAAAACAATAGATAATTACAACATTAAATTAATTTGGTGATCATTAAAAAGGGGGACATTGTTGAGTATTATGTATTGATGATGAATACTTAATTAATGTGTAAACATGGTCCGGTAATTTAAAAGTCGTAATTATATTTAAGTTAATGATATATTGACTTATTACTTGAATATAACTGGAAATATTATTTAAGTTAATGCTAAATTATTTAGCACTATACTCATTCAATCTAAGATAAGTGTTTGCAATTATTTAATCAAATTTTGTTTTAATTCAAATCGAATTAATTTTTTTAAAAAATCCACCCTAATATTTTAAGTTAGATTAAATATATTTAATATTTAGAACATTTTGGAGAAGTAATGTGAATGGATATAATTACTTAAATAAGTGCTACGTATGAATATAGTTCATGAAATATCCCGGTAGAATGTTACGTGAAATTTAAGTTCACACGTGATGAGAGAATCGGCATTTTATATTAAAAGACTGGATGATTGAATTAAAAGACCGGACGATTGGATTAAAAGATCGGCGTTTTAACATTCACACGTGATTTTTTAAGTTAGGCGCGTGCGTTGTACAGTATGACCGTCAACTTAATATTCAAAGGGGTATAGTTAGATGTCACGTGAAATTTTAAGTTCACACGTGATGAGAGAATCGACATTTTATGTTAAAAGACCGAACGATTGTATTAAAAGACCGGCGTTTTAACATTCACAAGTAACTTTTTAAGTTAGGCACGTACGTTCTAAAGTACACGTGGTGTGTGAATAGTAGTTAGGCATTTTAAGGATATAACTTTCTGAGACTATTATGTTTTGACGAAGAATGCTTATTTCATGTTTAATCATGATGTGATGGTAATTTAACAGTCTTAATTATATTTACTAATTATCTATTTACTTATTACTTCAACATAACTGGATATATTATTTCAGTTAATGCTAAATTATTTAAAACTATACCATTCGATCCTGGCTAAGTGTTTTTAATTATTTGATCAAAATCCTTTTTAATTCAAATCGAATTAATTTTAAAAAAATTCCACCATAATATTTTAAGTTAGTAGATTACATATGTTTAATATTTAAAACAGTTCGACGTGATATTGAAATGAGTGTAGTTACTTCAATAAGTATTAGATATGAATATAGTTTGTGAAAAATCACGGTAGAATGTCATGTGACATTTTAAGTTCACACATGATGAGAGAATCAGCGTTTTATGTTAAAAGACCAGATGATTGCATTAAAAGACTGACGTTTTAACATTTACACATGACGTTCAGTAGTTGAGCGTATACTTTAGAACACACGCACCTAACTTAAAAGTTACGTGTGAATGTTAAAATACTGGTCTTTTAATGCAATCGTCTGGTCTTTTAACATAAAATGTCAATTCTCTCATCACGTGTGAATTTAAAATGTCACGTGACATTCTACCATGATTTTTCACACGTAACGAGAGAATTGATGTTTTGTATTAAAAAATCAGCGGTTTAACATTAACATGTCCATTTCTAAGTTGGTCGCGTAAAGTTAACGTCTTTACTTTACAATTTCACGTAGAGTAAAGTCTTAATTTTCAAATCTCTTTTAAATATATGACATAAATCACTTATTTGAAAATCGTAAATACCTTATTTTATTTAAATATATGACATAATATTTAATGAAAATCTCTTTTAAATCAATATTCAGTAATTGAAAATCAAAATCACCTAAGTATTTCGATTGATGGTACTTTCGCCTAATTGTAAGGTATATCCACGGAACTACCGTTTATAGATGGGTCCATAAACAGTAGTTCTGTGCGTTACTTCTTTATTTTAACGATACTTCTATAAAATTCTTAAAAAATGAAGAAGTTAAATACTCTCATTAGAATAGTGCATATTATAATTGAAATTAAACACAACATATGAAAAATAATCGATTGAAAATAGAGTATTTTTAAATATTTAATCAAAATATTTTTTAATTAAAATTGAATTATTTTTAAAAAAATCCACCATAATATTTAAGTTAAAAAAAAATCCACCCTAAATTATTTTAATTAAACACTACATAATTAAAATCGAATTATTTTTAAAAAAATCCTCCCTAATATTTAAGTTAAAAAAAATCCACCCTAAATTATTTTAATTAAACACTACATAATTAAAATCAAATTATTTTAAAAAAAATTCACAAACTTCTTTCAAATTTAATCACTGTATTCATAATTAATGAACAATTAATTAATTTTCATAAGTTAATTAATATAACAATTTGAAATATACGTATATGAGTAAACTTTTAAAGTTAAAGGAGAGAGAATACACACGTCTTTTTAGGTGAAGAGAGAGAGTGTTTTTAAATTTCAGCTGTATAAGAGAGTAACTTTTAAAATTTTAAATTTTACCTGTAGATTCACGATTGACAGACATCTATAGAATCGAGTTCTATAGGTGCCTACAGAACCTGTACCCTATATATATAAGATGCCTACAAAATAAGATACCGTCCTGTACCCTATATATATAAGATGCCTACAAAATAAGATACCGTCCTCACCGCTTGCATAATTCATGTGTCTCATACAACAATTATCTCTCACGCTACACTTGTTCCTTGCATAACTTCATTGTCTATACAACCTTTATGAATTACACAACTATCCTACTTTTACACTCTTACTGGTACAATTCACCAATGCTGGATGACCATTTTCAACACCCATAGTAAACATTACTGTAGATTTATACCTACAATAATACTACTTTGAAATTTAAATTACCTTGTTTGCTTGCATACTTTCCTATTAATAAAATGCTATGCTCTTTACCCTAAAACTTTTTATTCTCTTCATGTCCTTTCTCTTACCATATATATTTTATCCTAATCCAAAAAATCCTAAGATAAAGAGTAATAATGTTTTATTAATAGAAAAGCATACAAATGCAATTTTGAAAAACCTCCAGACTCTAAGTTTATATTCAAACAAAAAGATCACCATTAACGAAAAAAAAAGTTTAAAAAACCATGATCGATAACATCCTCTGATTTCTCACAAAATTGATTCCGAAGGCCCATCCAGTGACGTCAATATGTTGCTTGCAACGAAATAATATCACCTTGCAGCACGTAAATACAATAAATAAAAGTTCTGTGAGAATGTTCAAATGTTCAATCGTCGAATCATAAATGATAAGTTCACACGGGGCTGATGAATCAATCAGAAGAAGCAGGGTGCATATGTGACCTGTGGATATGAACTAATAGTGCCCTCAGCTCCGTCTCTGGTATTAACATTGTGGTATGGTTATAGCTTACTCCTGGTGAATTTGGTATGGAGTCCAACTCCACGGATTTCAAGGAGAAATGATTTCTCACAGAAGCAATTGTTCTCTCGATGAACAAAGATCTGGATGGGAGGTAGTCCTTCATTGGACAGAGAAATTCAACATGTTCCCTTGCCTGACAAAATAGAGTAAGCAGCATTAAATGGCATAATATGCCAAATAGTTGAGTATATGTATGTACGTATGTAAATCATACAACATTTGTGGCATGCTTCGCACTGAAAAAAAAGTCATTTTCTGTAAAAGCACAGCAAATAAGTGCAGCACTCACCACAAAATCCAAAAAACATCTATCAATTAGGATTACCTGAAATCCAGCATGACATCCCCTGAAAAATTACCCAAATAAACAACATCCAGAATTATGATTGGTTTCCCAAGACAGATTAAACAGATTTGATAACAAGGTCCAAAAGCCTGTGAGAGGGTTGTAAATCAAAAAATATAAATAAATTCGGTTCATCCACTTTGTCTCTAAAACAATAGATCTCTCATTTAAACAAATATTTTACCCAACACCAACACTTGGCATTTGAATTTCCTAACTAGTCTTTCCCTAACACAGGTTTGTTAAATTTTCCTTTTAATTTCAAAGATATTCTCCTATCATATAACACTCTACATACATTTTTCCACCTCATTCACCTTACTCTAATCTTATAAATAGCATTCTCTATGATTTATTCATTACCATTTATCATAAATCTTTGATATTTAAAAGCCTTACTTTTATGAATCACCATCTACGTATATACCTTAATCATTATTATTATTTTGATTGAACCTACATTTCATATATTCAATTTTTGATCTAATCAATCTAAATCCTTTTTACTCCATAATTTTAATTTAAATTAATTCTTACCTTACTTTTGTCAACCCAAACTATGTCATCCACAAAACACATACAACAATATATTTTCCTAGAATTTTCTTAGTTATCTCATTCATAATTAAGGCAAACAAATATGGACTTGGAAAAAACTTTTGGTGTAAACCTACATTAATTAGAAATTTCTTGGTTTCTTCTCTTATAGTTTTAATGTCAGCTACTTTTTCATACATGTCTTTTATAGTATTAATATATTCTATAAATAATTCAAAAATCCTTATTATAACAAAATTATAGACATTCAAATCAGTGATAAATGATGATATCAATATCATCAAAGAAAATAATACACAAAATGACTAATTAAATATTGATATGCACACTTTCCTTCTGCAAATAATTGACAGGTAACTAATGGGGCTTTGAATTATTTCTTACTTTCCAGTATCAGGAATAGATAAGGGAAATATCCAAGAGTCTAGCCTGCTCATTTGATAGAATGCAAAATTTAAAGAATGTAAATGCAGGGAGTAATGTGATCCAGAGATTTCAAGAGCATAGGCAAAGAGCAAGCTTGTCACAGGGTTTTAACCATCAGAATGTCTGAAGAATGGAAAGAGGCAAGCCAGGGATAATAAAGATGCTTAAAAAAGTTAAAACACTTGGTAACTGAAGCTGATATAATGTTTCCTTGAAATCTAGAAAAGATAATAAAAATTTATTAGGATAAGATCTAGGAAAAAAGAGCAAGATTAGAGTCAAAAAGTACCAATCGATACTCAGGAGCCCTCTTAGGGAGCTTTAAGTATTCCATATTCTTCGTTTCATAGTCCCATAGAAAAGATGTATGATGTATCCATCTATTTTTTGTTATAGATTGTGCATTTCCTCCAAACTTACGATCACCAAATACATAATCTGAATAATGATACGAACAAACTCAATTATAATATGAATTTAGCAATTTTGGTCCCTTATTTATAAATTTAAATGTGAAAGCATATCAGTTTTGTTATACAATCAACACTTCAATTTTTAGTGTTTAAGCATGGTGATAATATTTTCCTTGGAAATTAAAGCACATGTTATGTAAAAAAAGAAACTTGAAGATTAAGCAACAATTCAAACATCAGAAAATTCATTGGAGATAATGAAAAGTAGCAACAGAACCCTTGCATGTGATACTAAACAAATGTCTAAAGCACTTAAGTGTTGACAAACTGAACGAACCACCATGCAAATAAATGTTGGAATCTTTTTGGGTGTCTTGATTCATCTTCAGAAGATTGCATCTTATAGCCCTCCCAACACTAACCACCACCACCACACACTCCTTAAATCTTGTAAATGTACACGACACCCTCAACAATGTGGGGTTACAAAATCCATATTCATACACAGCCAATTGAATATAAACGATTTTTTATATATAACTTTACACTGGACTGGAGTAACATCGTGATGCAACAAGGCTCCTTAAACCTTGAGGCCAAATTTTCCTAAATTAAGTTATCAAAAACTGTACTTTTTTCACAGAAATATGACAAAATAATGCCTACAATTTACGGTGGATAGAGATTGAGATGTTGGATGCCATGAATGCAATAATGTCATGTGATTCACTAGCTGCAATTTTACTTGCCATTTTCATGAAGACGGAAATCACCAAGATCATTAAGTACTTCACCATACAATTTTCCTGTCCAGGACATAATTGACCGAGGGTAAGGCTGTAAGCAAGGAATAGCTTCCTTATTGCAGATAAAACTGACAAACATTGTCTTATCATCTACAATAACAGTGCCACCACCACTAAACCTTCTGATGACAGGAATTTTATCCTTCATTACAGGTTCAACTTCGATAAGTTCTAACAGTTTCCTGAAATAAATGGCCAGGAGAAAATTAAGAGTATGACATTCCTTTTCATAATAGACAATAAATTCCTAATTCTATGATTTACATAGCACAATTTAAAAGCCAAAGGACATTACACCACATCAAATAGGAAAGAAACAACACTTCGCAGTAAGCTTTGTAAAAAAAGATGAAATAGTGGCATACCCAGACATCCCCATGACTATATTGGGAAAATTAGTTCCGTCATTAAGAATGCACCAATTCTCTGATGATGTTCTCAGTAACCGTTCCTCCAATTGTAGCAGTTGTAAAATGGGGAATCCTCTAAGTTTGAGCACATTTATGGAAGCTAAACTAGACATGGCATGTGATGCAGCCGTGTCTAACTTTTGCAGCAGTTTTTGGCCATTTTAGAAGAAATCTGGAACAAATACAGCATGAAAAGAATATATTCAGATTCATAAAAATAACATGATGCCAATTTTTTAGAATTAACCTGACATTGAGTTATACATATAATTAAGGACAACTTAACTACACTTTACTGATGATTGATGGAGATTAAAAAAAACTGTGTAATACCAATTAAGAATTTGTCAGTGAGGACCAATTAGGGAACAAATGAATATGTAATTAGTTTAGTTTTCCTATGCAATAATTAAGAGTTTCTGATCAATTGGATGTAGCCGGAAGTTCGACGATCCACCTGCACAGATGCCCAATACAAGGACATCAGCCCTGCCCGAAGCCACCATCCCTTGCTACAGAGAAAGAAAGTGGAAGGCAAGAGGAAATAGCACCCTCACCGCCGCTCTCCGAAGGGAGGAACCCGGCGGACGCCGCCCGACACCGAGGCCGACCACTTCCGGAATGCCGGTCTACCGCTGCCTCCAATCCACCACCGGCCACCGGCCACCGCAGTCGACCAGCCGCACCTCTCCTCCGGTGACAGATCTCCACGCCGAACCCTGGACGCCAGACGTCACCCGCTCGCCGATGTCTCGCGCGGAAGACGGTGAAAGATGAAACTCGCGGGTACGGAGGAGAGAGGAAGAAAGAGAAAGTACGGAGAGAGTTAGGTAAATAATAATAATAATATATAATTAAATAACTTAATAATTTAAATAACTAAATAAACCTATTGTTCGCTGTTTGGAACGGTTTTTTTAATTTTAAAAATAGTTAAAAGTAATTTTTATAATTTTAAAAAATAAACGTTTGAAATGATTTTAACTCTCGTATCGTTTAAAAAATGAGTTATAGAAATTAATGTTTTTTAATATTTAAATAAGTAATATTAATGTTTAAATTATATTTTTAAATATTGATGTGATTAATGTTAATATTAAAATTATATTTTTTAATATTGATATGATTGAATGTTAATATTGAAATTATATTTTTTAATGTTGGTATAATTGAATGTTATCGTAAAGTTAATATGAAAAAGTTATTTTAAGAATTTACACATGTTATGATGACATTTTGAGTGATTTTTAGACAGATGAGTGATATTCCTAAATGAAGTAGAGCATTCTTTTTTTTTATTTGGAGTGAAAAAAAAGTAATTTTTAGGTGAATAATTTTGAGATAGAAGAAGAGAGAAGAGTAATTTTAATAATAAAAGAAGTAAATTAAAAATATGCATATCATAAAGTTAAGAATACTTTTAAAAGATTGGAGTAAAAAAACGCCCTTTAAGTAAGACTCACTCGATTATTTTATAAAGTACGTTTATGCACCAAAAAGAATCTCTTCTATGGTAGTAAAAAGTGACTAATATTTGATATAATTATAATGAAATTTAAGTTACGTTGGTTTCTATGTAGTGTGTAATTTAAGTATAAAATATAATTATTTAAAATATAAAAATACCGATGTAATTAAAAAAATAATGATAAAATAATAAAAAATAAATTTAAAAACAAGAATATTATTATAAAAATAAGTAATTTTAAAAATTAAAATAAATGATAAATGAACGAGAGTTAAAATTACGTAATAATAATTTAAAAAGTAAAAAAAACTGCATGCAAACTTTTTCTGAACCTGTAAAATGATTAGATCTCCCTCCACTTTTTTACTCCTGCGAAAACCAAACCCTAACAAGTTTCCCGCAATCGGCAATCCCATGGCGGCGGTTTTCCCTGGGGCGAGTTGAAGGTGCAGCCGTGCAGGTCCGGCATCTTTCATCCGCCTCCATTTATCGTTTCTCACTTCTCTTGCTCTGCTCGACGGCGAGTTCGCAAGGGCACACACGGCCTGGGGCTTCGTCAGACGATCTTCCTCTCGTTTTCCCTTTGTTCAAGGTTTCCGTCCTTCAGTGTTTTAACCGCTGTTCGTCGCCATCGAATGCGTGAACCATTTTGAAGAGAATTTTCATGAATTTCATGCCGTGAAGGTGCAATGATGTGAATTTAAGTCTCGTTAATCTGATGATTTTCTTGTGAAGACATTCAACATTCCATTCGCTATCATTTCTGAGCACCTTCTCCTATCGAATGTGTTTTCTTTTCACTCATTTTCAACATTCCGTTTTTTGCTTAGGTTTTTTCATGATCTGAGTTTTTCGGTTATTTTTTAGATTTTCAGTCGCTAACTTTTCCTTTTGGTTTAATTTTTGTTCTGCTGCCATCGTCTGATTTCACCGTCGTATTCTGCACTCCTGTAGAATAAGAGCGTAATACTGTTCTCATTACTTTCGGAATTTTGCAAGGGTCTTTTGGAAGACGTGTCTTACAGCTATTTTGTAAGAGTAGAGAATAAACTAAATTTTTTTTAAAAAAAGTTACAATGGAGATTCATTGAGGAAAAAAATAATGAAAATCGAACTGGAAATTGGCTTTCGACTTTTTCTGCGCAGGTCATATGAATTATCACATCTGCATTTCGAAAAATAACCTGGCACATTAGCTTCCAGATATGCCAGGGCGTTTAGGTGAAGCTTCTGTCTCCTTCTTCATAGCGTGGCGACATAGACGAAGCTTGCAGCGAAGGAGGCCTGCGCAATAGAGACATTAAAGAATTGATGGTGGCTCTGGGCTGATGGTTACAATCAAAATGACATTTGGGCTGATTGTTACAAAGTTATCTATGAACCTATTAATCTATCATCAGGCCATCCTCCTAGTAGGATAAGGTATTCGAGCACTCTCACTGGAACAATCAAAATTTCTGTTGGAACCATTCTTCTCATGGCAGCTTCAAGGTCAAAAACTGCTTGGAATGCTATTAGACGCAGAAATGTCAGTTATTTACAGGTAGAAGATATATAGAGTTCTTGTCTTCCCGATAAAATCTCTTTTTTCCTTTGGAAGTTGAATTATAATGCTTTACCTGTTTGATTATTCCTGCCAAGCCACAGGAGTTCAACTTGCATCTGGCTGTTATTGCTTTTGGATTATCAAGAATGTTGAAACTGTCTCTCACCTTTTCGATTACAGTGACTTGCAAGTTTTTCTTGCATTTGGTGCTGCCGTCTCTTCAAAGGTAACCTTTTCAATCATCAATAGGAAGTGGATCCAGGGTAGGCTTACTGCCAAGAAATCCAACAGGAAAAATAATTTGATGAATTTGTTGTGGCTGCGCTTCTTTAGGTACTCTGCAAACATCGCCGTGATATTATATTCAATAATGCCATTCTTTCCTTTCTACACAATACAATAAGTTTGTTTGTTAATGATTTTTTAGTTTCAGTAGGGTTTTTATTTTTGGAAAGTGTAAGAAATAAAAATTATGATTTATTATTTTTTATATTTTTTAAAAGTACAAATTTTATTTTTATTTTAATTTCTATGATGATTTCATCGTACGAATTTTTTAATTGTATTTATTATACTAGTATATAGTGAATTAATCAAATAATGATAAGGTATATTATTATTATTATAAATGCAAATTTATGAACTTTACTCCTCTTAACGAATCTTGGGCCGTCGTTTTTTGATCGGTTATCGAAGTTTGCTTGAAATCGCAAGTTTGTGAACTCGGACGTTTCTTTTATTGATTCTTGGGCCATCATGGACTCACTTACCTTAATACTTTGACTACTTGCGATTTCTGTGGACCGGGCCGTTGGTGGGCCTACGATTTTGTATTTCTCTGTTTTTATTTCCAGTTTGTTTTGTTTGTTCTTTTGTACTTGCTCTAAAATGAAATGAAAAAAATACATTGAATATATGGCATGAGATAATATATGATAAATTTACTGATTTTCGGATAAAATATAGCATATATTGTATTAGACCTCAATGAATAAAGTCTTCGCAATTTAATCTCAGGACATATATTCTTCTGCATCATTATATTATCGACGGCATTAGGAAAATCGAAGTGTCATCGGCTTAATTTGGTTTCTTTAACAACAAATTCTTTTGATTGGCAGGTGTCATATGTATGTAATAAATGTTTACAAACATTCGTTTGTTTTGGTGTAATTTTCATTGAACAAGTACCTAAAATACTAATTAATTAAACAAAATTGTTTAAGGGAAACGAGTAGTTGATGGCCGAAGCTCCTTCACCATCCTCCATTCCTCCTTTCCGTAGACGAAACCTTCAAACTGCGAGTAAAAGGAAACTTTGTGTTTCTTTTATTTAAGATTTGTGTCTTTTGGAAATTAACAAAAAGAAAAATTTAATTTTTTTAAAAAAAATTAACAAAAAGAAAATTTTAAGATTTAAATTTTTTAAAATTTAAAATTTTATTAGATCATTTATGTATTTTATGAAAATTTAAGAAAATTTATATTTAAATAAAAAAAAGTAAAAATGTTTTTGATTTTCAATATTTCAAAAATAAAAAGTTTCAAAAATTTTATTTCATTGATTTTCAAAGAGAACACAAATTCCCTCTTAATCTTGATCTTAAGAAAAAGCTCGTAAATTAAATCACTGATTGTCGTAAAACTCTTTGTCGAATTCCCTCTGGAAAACATCTTTTTCCTTTCACATGGTTCGTCCTCCTCTTATTGCAATCATTTCACAGATTGAATAGAAGTTTAATGGATGAAGAACTTTTTGGACCTTGTTGCATGGACTGAATAGAAGTTTCAATTTGTTGTATCTAAGTAGGTTGACATAATTTAATTTGATTAAATTGTAATGTTGATTAGTATGGTATAGTTTAATAATCTTTGTTTGGGTCACATTTTCCTATTTTTGTGTCAAACGGTATAACTCATTTTTGACACGTAAGTTCGATACAACACAATACAAAAATAATTTTGTAATTAAATGTGTCAATCATGTTAGCATGGTATGGCATGGCATGATACGATATGATATGATTTTTGTATCGACATAGTACGATACGACATGATTTTTGTGTTAGTATGGCACGTAGCACGGTTCACACCGTCAATGGGTTAGCTTGTGGCACGAAAAAATATTATTTGCATCGGTCAATTGCATAATTTTTTAATTAATTAATTAATTATTTAATTAACATATAATAACATTCACTCCCTTGTCAATCGCACGACCCGTTCACCTCCTCCCATGCATGTGACCATTCACTCTACCGGTCGCATGACCTGATTTCCAGCCTAATGACCCGATAGCCTGTCCCCCCCTTGGCCATATGACCCGTTCACCTCCTCCTACACACGTGACTGTTCACCCTGTCAGCTACACTACCTGGCAACTCGTCCCCCCTATCGACCACACGACCCGTTCACCCACTCCCCTGTATGTGACTGTTCACCCACCGATTGCATGACCTAGCGGCTCGTCCCCCCTGCCAGCTACATGACCCGTTTACCCCCCTCCCACACACGCGACGTTCACCCACCGGCTGCATGACCTGGTAGCCCATACCCCCCGCTGGCCACACAACCCATTCACCTCCCTCCCATGCACGCAGCCGTTCACCCTGCTGGTCGCATGACCCGACGACTGGTGCCCCCCCTCCTACGACTTGGCGACCATTCCCCCCATCGGCCCACACAGCCTTCCCCCTCGCCCCCTCCAACAGCCCACCTCTCTCTTTGGCTCTTCTTCCCAAGACCTGGCACCGCAACCTGGCTGTTGGCCCAATGATCCAGTGGCCAACCTAATGACCCGACGGCCAACCTAGGCACGGTTCCCCAACTCGCTCGCCCACGCATGCAACCGTTCACCTTGCCAGCCACACAACCCAGCGGCCTGTCCCCCCTACTAGCCACACAACCTGTTCACCCCCCTCCCACACACGCAATTGTTCACCTCGCTAGCCACACGACCTGACAACCGGTCCCCCCACCCCTCCTGAGACTTGGTTACCGACTCAGAAGACACTCTTAGTCATAGTCTCGTGCTAGGCCGGGCCGTGCTTATTTTATGCTGGAATTTGTACCGCGTTGTCATGACATGAACTACTTGGGAGTCCGACCTAGGCAGAACCCATGACACGAAATTTTTTTTCTTCCTGTACCGTTGACTAGCACAGCCCAATTGATATCTCTATTTGTAATAGTTTAAAACTTTGTATTTGTTTTAATATACTTTTGTTAAATTATATACATTATATATAACTTAATGGTTTGAGTTTGTCAATAAGTAACACATAATTATGAATTTAAATATCATATTTAACCAAATTCTAGTATTTATAAATTATATTAATTTCAATAAAATAAAAAAAAAATTCAAAAATTGAATTGTGCTAGGTTGTGCCAACTTAACTCAAATGGGTCATGTTTAGTTTGTCGGTTGAAAGACCCACCTGACATAATATGTTTGTGTTTGAGTTTTTAGGAACTCTTTCTCATGTATGTACCGATGGTGTGTAAGTTTTTATGGGTAATTGAACTTGTTAACGTTAATTTTAATTCATCATTAATCGCTGTAACCATACATGCATCATGCATGCATTATAGTCATCATTATATTGTTGTAATCGTACGTCATGCATCGTGCATTTTAATCACATATGCATATGTTAACCACCATGCATTACTGAAAAAATCTTACCTTAATTATTATATAAATTATGCGTCATTAAGAAAAACCAGACTCTATTACAGAAATAAGATGCATCATTAAAAATCAAACCTAAGATGCATCATTAGTTATTTTAATATATTAAGTAAAATCAATGTGAAGAGGAGTAGTATAGTTCACAAAGCAGAGATATTACATATTACAAAACAGAGGAAATAGTTCACCAGCACAAAAAGGAGACAAAGGTTCAAAGGATTAAAAAATTAATTAACGTCATCCGATAGGTTTAACCCAAGTGGTTGGAGAAGCTGGAGGATTGAAATTCAAAAGTAAAATAAGAGTATCAGAAGTAAGAGGAGATATTTCTAAAAGGTCTGAAAGATTAATAAAATGAGATACTTCAACGATCGATCTTCTGCCTTAAACGAGAGATTCTGTCTAAACAGCAGTGTTTGTACAGCAGTCAGTCATTTGGATGTCAACAACAACAACCACAGAAGCAGAATATACTGCAATATCTATAATGTGATGATTTGGTTGAAGAATTTTTTTGGAGTTCGAACAGAAACGAAACAACTATACACTTTTCAATGATAAATACAATACAGCTTCATTTATTTTGCAGAGGAACATTTGTATGTAAGGGATACATATACATATATGTGTGTGTGTGTATATTTCTCCTTCTTCCCTGCAAAGAGTCCCAATGCATTAAACGCATCAGATCCATTGTTTCTGCGCATCTCCGATCCATCCTTCGATCTGATTGCCCCGCGCCATCTGTTTCCCGGTGAATTCAAGAATGTTTTTGGTTTTTTTCCCCTTGTAACTTCAGATCACTAAATGCTTGCTGTCAAGCGTACGCAGGTTATTTCAGTGCTATAAATGGAACTAACGGACGCAGATTGAGTAACAGCCCCCACCATTTTGTTGGGTTTTAAGAGAAGTATAATCGAATCCGGAAGCAGAGATCGAAACAGAGAGAGAGAGAGAGAGAGGGAGGTTGCTCTGTTTCTGCAAATGGCAGCTGCAAAGAATGGTTGCCTTCCACCTCTGCTCCTCCTCTGTCTTTTCTGCATTCTGCAGGAACCCATCTCTGCTTTGAAAAAGGCAAGCAAACACGTACCATCACCATTGCTGCCCTGCCCTCTTCCGTCTCTCTCTCTCTCTCTATCTATCTAGCTCTGTATCTCTATATTGATCCATTGAATTGATGTGCCCCTTTTTTGGTCGTCTTTGTGCTTCTGCTGCTCAGTCATATGTTGTGTACATGGGAGGACATTCTCACAGCGCAGAGGAAGCCAGTGTTCTCAGTAACCAGGAAGGCGTGGCAAATAGCCATTACAGTTTTCTTGGATCTTTTCTCGGAAGGTTGGGTCTTTTTTCATACCCCGTCTATCTATATATGTATATATGAATCATATGATCGATGTTGGCATTTTCTTTTTCTCACACGCTAGCTAGCTGTTGTTCTTGCAGCAAAGAGAAGGCCCAGGATGCCATCTTCTACTCTTACGCAAGACACATCAATGGTTTTGCTGCAAACCTCGAGGAGGAGGAAGCCATGGAGATTGCAAGTGGGTTGGTTGCCTTCGAAAAATCATAAGCAAAGGAACCATCATCGCATCATCACATGCGCGCCATTGATCGATCATGATTTCTTGTGCCAGACCAAATCTGATGCATACTTTTATTTGCCTGTTACCGAGCAGAGCATCCGGCTGTGGTATCGGTGTTTCCGAACAGGGGCAAGAAGCTGCACACCACCCATTCCTGGTCATTCCTTCATCTGGAGAGAAATGGGCGTGTACCCAAGGATTCTCTCTGGGCGAAGGCTAGCTTTGGGCAAGACACCATCATCGGCAACCTCGACACAGGTGCCTGGCCGGAGTCGGATAGCTTTCGCGACGATGGTATGGGTCCTATTCCGGCGAGGTGGAGAGGAACCTGCGAAGATGGAGTAGAGGATAAGTTCAGATGCAACAGGTCTGTTCTTGAATGACCATATATATATAGCTCAATCGAGTTTGAATTGCAACGTGTCTGTTGTATTGTTAAAAAGAAGGAATATTTAAAGAACCTTTTGATTTATGTATGACGATTTCGTTACCTGGCCAGGAAGCTGATCGGAGCGCGATATTTCAGCAAAGGCTACAGGTCCGCCACAGGTGTGCCGATGAACGCCACCATCGATACCCCTCGCGATAACGACGGCCATGGGTCGCACACCCTTTCGACGGCTGGCGGCGGGTCGGTGCCCAACGCCAACATCTTCCGCTTCGGCAATGGCACCGCCAAGGGTGGCTCCGTCGCCGCCCGGGTTGCAGCCTACAAGGTCTGCTTCCCTCCGGTGAACGGCAGTGAGTGCTTCGACGCCGACATCTTGGCCGCATTCGATGCTGCCATATCCGACGGTGTCGACGTCCTCTCCGTCTCCCTCGGCGGCGACCCGTCGCCCTACCTCGTGGACGGCCTCGCCATCGGTTCCTTCCACGCGGTGAGAAAAGGGGTCGTCGTCGTCTGCTCCGCCGGCAACTCAGGGCCGAACCCGGCCACCGTGTCCAACTTGGCGCCTTGGATACTCACTGTTGGCGCCAGCACCACCGACAGGGAGTTCACCTCTTACGCTTCCCTCGGCGATGGGAACACAACGCTGAAGGTACAACACACATATATATGGTCGGTTCGTTTACGTTAATGGACAAAAATGCCCCTCCCTCACTGCTGGCGCTTTTCACCGACAGGGACAAAGCCTCTCACCCAGCCGGATCCCAGACAAAAAGCTGTACCCACTTATCAACGCGGCCGATGCAAAGCTCGACGATGCAAGCCAGCGTGATGCGTGAGCACAGCAATTTTTTAATTTTTAAAATTATTTTTAAATTATATAAATTTTTATCTTCTTAATTACTATGTAATTTTAATTTCGTTCATAAAATTTAAATTTTTTTATTTAAAAAAAAATATAAATACCTAAAACTCTACAAAAAGTTTTAAATTTTTTTCCTCCAAGATTTATGAATACCACAGACCTTCTGTTACACAAACGTCACACACACACACACACATATATACATACACATGTTCCGATGCATGTTTATTCTATGAACCCAATTAATTAATCAAGGACCATGCGCGCAGCAGATCAAAACTGTACTCTTGCTCTTGAATTTTTGCAGTCAGCTCTGCATAGAGGGATCCTTGGACGCCAGGAAGGCAAAGGGGAAAATCGTGGCGTGCCTTCGGGGAAAAAGCGCGAGGGTGGAGAAGGGAGAGGCTGTTCTTGAGGCGAATGGCCGGGGAATGATCCTCGCCAATGACATGTCTAGCGGAAACGAGATCATCGCCGACGCCCATGTCCTCCCGGCCGTTCACATCTCATACGCCGGCGGCCTCCATCTCTTCTCCTACATCAACTCTACCCGGTACCAGCTGGCTGCTACCCACTCTCTTCCTTCATTTTTGAGTTGATGTCATTATATCATACACCTTGCATGCATGCATCGCTTTGAAAGATCTTTCCTCCCTTTCGATCCTGTCCGTTCTTATTATTTAATTAGGATCGATCAGATTAATCTTAATTTCCAATACACACACACACACACACACCCTAATTCGATCACGAGACAATGATTAATTAATTGGGTACTAATTACCATTCGATCTGTATATTTCCAGGTCTCCTATGGCTTACATATCACCACCTGAAACAGTGCTGAACACTAAACCAGCACCTTTCATGGCTTCCTTCTCGTCCCAAGGTCCCAACGTCATTAACCCAGAATTTATCAAGGTGGTATATACATACTTACATGCAAACTCCATTTCCATCTCCATCGATCTACTTCTTCTTAGTTCTTCTCGTACAATATATATATGTTCATTCGATCTTCTCCTGCAATTAATTAATCATCAATGTTCTTCTTCTTATATATATACAGCCAGACATCACTGCGCCGGGAGTGAGCATTCTTGCAGCCTTTACTGGGGCGATTGGGCCAACCGGCCTTCCCTTCGACGGCCGTCGTGTTCCAATGAACTCCGAGTCCGGCACTTCCATGTCCTGCCCTCACATCGCCGGCGTCGTGGGGCTCCTCAAAACCATGTACCCACATTGGAGTCCATCTGCAATCAAATCTGCTATCATGACCACTGGTAATCACAATTACTAGAAAAGTCACACTGATAAATATAAAAAATAAAATTAATTAAAAATAATATATGAGTTTGAAAAATATGACAACTGACGACAAAGAATATATATAGTCTCAAATGTAGATACTAAAATTAAAATCTTTTTACTCCAGATTGATTTTAAAATAGAGTTTCAATGATAACACATACGTTAATCATGCAAATATATGCTTATATACATATGTACTTATTGATGATTAATTAAGATTTATATATCGCTAATGATTGATCTCTATATATATCGCAATATATATATCATGATTAATTAACTTGCAGCAAGAACGCGGGACAACACAAAGCAGCCAATCCAGACCTCGTCCTTCACCAAAGCCACGCCTTTCAACTACGGCTCCGGCCACGTCCGACCCAACCGCGCCATGGATCCCGGTCTGGTGTACGACATCACCACCCAGGACTACTTGAACTTCCTATGCTCCATCGGCTACAACTCCTCCACCATCGCGACGATCTTCTCCGTCGACGCGCCTTACTCTTGCCCGGCGACACCCCCCAGCGCCGTGGACCTCAACTACCCCTCCGTCGCCGTGCCCGGCCTCACCCAGGGCGGCGCCACCGTGAGGCGAAGGTTGAAGAACGTGGGGCCTCCGGGCACCTACAAGGTGCGCGTGGTGCCGCCGGCGGGCATTTCGGTGCTGGTGGAGCCGACCCATCTGGACTTCCATGGAGTCGGGGAGGAGAAGCCCTTCACCGTCAAGCTGAAGGCGATGAAGAGCAGCGGTGAGGGCTATGTGTTCGGGAGAATGACATGGTCTGATGGACTGCACTACGTCAGAAGTCCTCTTGTTGTGAAGACCGCATAGCATGCCTCTAGGGTTTTTTTTTCTTTCCTTTTTTTTTTTAAAAAAAATATATATATCAGAGGTCATATATAATAGATCGTGTCTCCGTGTTAAAAAAAAAAAGGTTTATAATAGATACATTTATAGATAATTTTTTTTAACTTTTAAAATTATTATTATTATATAAATTTTAATATATAAAATTTTATTACCTAAATTATCGTATAATATTAACTCACTCACAAAATTATTTTTAATTTCAACTTATTCAAATACCTCAGCTTAAAGAAAACTGTTCGTAAAGGGAGTCGTGACTTTTGGGGTAGAAATTCTTTCGGATATTAAAGAAATGGATTAAATAATCGTTAAGGTATATGAAAAGGCGGCGGTGGACCGAAAAAGTGCGAAAACCGTCGGTGAAGGGCAAGACCAGGAGTTCATTCCTCCGTCTCCCTCCCATTTTTGGATCCGCGGGAATTTTTCTGCCCTACCGCGCTCTCGGACGCCCGCTGGATCTGCAGAGCCATGTCGTACGCCTACCTCTTCAAGTACATCATCATCGGCGACACGGGTGGGTTCTCCATACCTGCGATCATGCTAATGCGTTGTTGTTTCTTTGGTTTGCCTTCCGATCGCATCGAATAAGATTCGGTTTTGCGGCGCATCTTTCCTGCACTCGTCGTCTTTTTCTGATTTTCCCCTCATCCTGGTTTTGTTACGTCGCTCCATGCGTTGCAGGCGTCGGGAAGTCGTGCCTCCTCCTTCAATTCACCGACAAACGATTCCAACCCGTGCATGACCTGACCATCGGTGTTGAGTTTGGGGCGAGGATGATTACCATCGATACCAAACCCATAAAGCTGCAAATTTGGGATACGGTATGCTTCGGTGCATGGGATTTATTGGATTTTTGTTTGTTTTGTTGTTCTTGTGCTCCTTTGGGGTTGCGTAATTTATTCTCACTTAAAAATCTATTATCATGCAGCTTACAACTTCACGCATTTTAGGCGTTACTAACGGTTCCACATTAGTCGATGCTGCTTGGGTGGAACCTATAGTATTGATTTTTTTTTAAAAATTTGATTCCTGATGTAGATATCATTTAGTCACTCAATATTAAGGTTATCTTGTTGAACGTGTTATGCCATAAATGTTTTATTGCTTCTGCACCAATTATTACACATAGAATTTTATATCGAATTAGGAGTATAAATGGGGACGCTTCAAACAGGACAGACTTACATTTTTTCTAGTTGTTTAATATCTGAATAATTAGAATTTATCCTATTAATATTTGGATAGCTATTTAAATATATCCAAATTTGGATGATATCCGAATCCAGGAAATCTCAATCTGAATATTTGAATTCAAATAATATCTAAATACCAAAAAACTCAACCAAGATATTCAAACTCAAAAATATGTACCCAAATTTGAATATGACTATTCTACATTGATATACCATACTTTATTCAAAAAACCTTAATTTGAAAATTCAAATCAAGACATCTAAATTTGAATACGATTGTTTACATTTAAATCATTTTTAGTTTATCCCTTATTATATTACCATTCATTCATTTAACTGTAAGCATCGCTGCAACATTAACTTATTGCATATGGTTATGCTTTAGAATTTAGCATTCTTGGTCAAAAGTGTAACTAGGTAAATGACTATTTTATAGAAATTTCCTTTTAATTTTATGGGTATCCTTCTATCATATGGCACTCTGAAAGTATTTTTCCACTTCATCCATCTTAATTTAATCTTATGAATAACATTCTTTATGATTTCACCATCACTACTTATTATAGATTCCAACTATTTAAGTATATACCTTCATCATTATTCATATTTTCATTGAACCTACATTTTATATATTCGACTTTTGACCTACCTAATTACATATTTTAGATTCCAAAGTGTTTCTTTATAATTCTAATTGAGAATTTATTATTGACTTACTTTTATCGAATAAAATTGTCATTGGAAAATAACATACATTAGGGTATTTCTCAGCACCATAATGATCTTAATTCATGCATATATTTGATTGAAGCAAGTTATCTAATCAAATTAGATCTATAATTCAGTAATAAGCTTATTTAGGTTAGATCACCCAAAATGGTACAGCAAAACTCTTGTGAATAGAGTGAACTAAATCTGTTGCTCATTTTTATGGCTAAAAATACAAGCAGTTACACACTCATCTATCTTTTATGAATAAATTTAGCACACTTACATATATAATATAAAGGAAACAATATCATTATAACCTCTATGTAAATTTCTATAAATTTTAGATAGTAAGTTGGTAACATATTTTCTTTTCTTCTTTAACTCCATTTGAGACTCTCTCCTGATAATTTATATGTCTACCTTTCATATGTCTATTTATTTGTACTAATTTTTTGATAATCAAATAAAAATAAAATAAACTTGTGATTCATATTAATTTTTTGATAATTATATACTTATCATTATTAGCAATGTTGACCCAACTTTTTAATTCATGTGCTACAAAAAGAAAATAAAATCAAAAAAATTATTGTGATTTTTATGTATGTTTGGAAATGTATATGAAGTTTAAATACTTCATTCCTTTTTAGTATAGAGGACTTTTCAAATAAAATCTATTTTCCAGATTTTAGACCATTGAAAAATCATAAATTTTATTGTTGTATCATTTTCATCTCATATAAAAATAGCATGCTCATAGGTAAAAGAAAATTTGTTTCTCTATAAGTAAGTCTCTTTTCTTTTTTATATTTGATTGCAAGCAAAATTCTGATGGATTTTATTGATTATTATAATAGTGAAAGTCTAGGTCATTTCTTTATCATTTTCCCTACAATTTTAAATCTAAAATGCATCATAAACTAGTAGTTCTAAACAAATGGACTTTGCTTTGGTAGTTAACAATGCATTGTCTTTTATAATAACAATCTAAATCATAATCCCATTACGTAGGTTTGGTCCTATAAATCATTTTTCTTTTATTCGTTTCTATCTATAGTTAAATTATCAGTAATACATTGTCTACAATATAATGTTTGGAGTATTGAAAATCATATGAATACAAGAAATCATTCTCATAATGTTGTAAAAATGGAAAATAGACATTATGAGGATTGAACATTAAAATGTTTTTTTAAAAATAAGGGTTAAATAATTCTTTTTTTATTAAAAAAAGGTGTTCATTTTAAAATACTTACATTCTTACAAAAGACAGAGCAGCCTCCAAGACCTTGTGGAAAATTCCCCCTCAATGAATTGCACTTCCGTGCCTAGCCATCAATGTAAGCACGAGAGAGTGGACAACTGATGTGTTGCACTTATTGAATAGAGTCTTTGTTTGATCTGCTATCTCTGGATGTTGAAGGTGTCCTTGAAGAGATAGTTCACTGATAGATCAAGGTTTCCTAATAATGGTGTTGTTGTGCTTGGACTGTAAGGGCTTTCATCCACATGGATGGTTCAATGTGCCCGTAAGCACTTGGATGTGGATCATCCAAGGGATGGATTATGTACACATTGAAGTTAATTTGCTTTATAAAAAGAAGATATCAATGAAATTTTTATTGAATTACATAAATAAAACAAATTTTAGTTCAATTACATAAAATAATAGGACAGCATATTTTGAATATGTGTTCATTAGTTAAGAACCAAGAGTTCATTAGGAAAATATCAAAACAGTGAAATCATCTCAATGATAACTACTCGAAAAATAGAAAACAACCATTTATATGGCCAAAATGCAAAAATGGGGAAGTAGTCGTTTAAATGGAAAAATGGCTATTTTACAAACAACCTTTCCCGTTTAAAAAATAACCGTCTGTGCTAGAAAATGATAGTATTTAAATGGTGTTTAAATTTATTTTATTTTTTTCATTTTTTACAACAATGTTCTTATAGGATCAGTTATCATGGCTCTAACTTTGACGCATTTATCACATATCAGGCAGGCCAAGAGTCATTCAGATCCATTACAAGGTCATACTATAGAGGTGCTGCTGGTGCTCTGCTAGTATATGATATCACAAGGTATCTATATTTCAATATGTCTTGTGCGTTGGTGTGCCATTTCTTTATTCATTTTCCGATCTTGAGGTGTGATTTTTATTGCATTTTTGTCACCAATATGGTTCACTGCATGGCGTGTTATGTTTTTCTTAATATTATGTAGATGAATTGTGGATCAGATCATCTTCCTTAGTTGTGGCGTTTGAAAGTAATTAAATTTCACACGAGGATAAAAAATTTCAACTTTCTTTTCTTAGAAAAAGGGATTCAACTGTGGGATTACTTTGTCAAAAAAATAGAAATCTTATCATTTTATATTTGTTGAGGTTATTTGATGTTGGCTAATGGATTATTCAAAAATTATTGGCAGGTCCTGTCTTTTCGGTAAAAGAGGGAAATATTATTTTTTCTTGGTGATTTCCCTATTATGTACATATGTAAATATGCGTCTTTTCCCCAGTGTGGAGATGAGCAGATGTTAGATTGTTGCATGTAATTTGTATTCTTTAATTTTGAATATGTTTTGCAGGAGAGAAACATTCAACCATCTTGCAAGCTGGCTTGAAGATGCAAGGCATCACGCAAATGCTAATATGTCTATCATGCTGATAGGGAATAAATGCGATCTTGCTCATAGAAGAGCTGTTAGCACCGAGGAAGGTGAGCAGTTTGCCAAGGAGAATGGTTTGATATTCATGGAAGCATCTGCAAAGACTGCCCAGAATGTTGAAGAGGTAAAATCATAAAGCAACCTCAGCTTGTCTCCTAGTTATGGATGGAACTCTTACTTTTCAGCTCCTCATAATGTTTTTGTAACTTTAACCATAGCTGCATACCACAGGCATTCATTGGCACTGCTGCAACAATCTACAGGAAGATCCAAGAGGGTGTTTTCGATGTGTCAAATGAAGTAAGATGTTTCCAATATCTTATCTATGATTGACCTCATTGATATTGTTTGGTGTTTTCACTCATACAAGTGTGCCCATTGCTGACAACTTATATCCATCTCATCATTCTCACATTCATGGTCTCCACTAAAGATATTCTTATTTAGCTTAAAATACGGAACTAATATACTGTAACCTTCTGTACCACCTTGGGTTAAAGGCTTTGGCAAAATTCTACCACCACCTTGGATTTTCGTTTACATGGCTTCTTACATTAATTTCTTTTTCGTGGTGTGGTTCAGTCCTACGGAATCAAAGTAGGCTATGGAAATATCTCAGGGCCATCCGGTGGTGGGGGTGGTTCTTCTCAGGCAGGCGGCTGCTGCAGTTGAATGAAGGAAACCTCGATTCCTGACCATAATATCATCTCCTGGTTTATCTAAGGTTGCACTTGTTTATAGTTTCAATTTTAATTCTAATTTCAGTTTTTGTAATATAACTGGAATTAGTTGAAATTGTTATTAATTATTGTTGTTATGTTTGTTCGAGATATTATACAGTGTAGTATTGTTTATCAATATTAACGATTAACATTAATAGAAGTTGAAATTTGATAAAAAAATAAAGTTCAAGTTTTTTTTAAACCTTGTCGCCTCCTTCCGTCTCTGATTACTGCTGCTACATCGGTGACGATTTCTAGTGGGCGTGTTATGTCCCTATGAATAGAAACATTTGATTTGATCATATCTTTCAAAATGCCTTCACATCATTTTTTTACGGGTATCAATTTTCTATTAGTATTTATAGAAAATTGATTAGGTGTTTAAATGTAAATTATTTTTTGATTTATTTTTTTAAAAATCTATAACGTTGAATAAAGAATTTTCAATCACTGTACATATTGATTTTTATCGGTAAACATTTAAAATTCAAGCAATACATTGAATTTTTGCCAACAGGTTGACCCCTTGAATAAAAATTTTTCATTCAATGTACCCATTGGTTTTTATTGGTAAACATTCAAATTCAAGCAGTACATTGATCTCACCTATCATCATGACATTATCTCTCATTAGCATAACTACATGTCTAAATAAAAATCATTGAATCACTAAATATTAATCACCTAATGCGAACGTTAGAATTTGTTTTCTGTAGATGTCATTAGAAAATATTTTTCCTCTTAAGGTTAATACCATATATTTGAATCTGATTGAAGTAGATTTTATCAAATGTATGCCTCATTGATTCCATATCAATAACCATATCAGATGTGGTTAATTTCTTTAATGGCCAAATCACTTGTTCGAAAGAGGCTGGTCATTTATTCTTAGGCAACCATTTTTAGCATATCGGTATTGTGAATTTAGAAACGAAAATAAAAAATCATTTCTCAAAGATGACGGCATAAAAAAGTCACGATACGGATCTCACAATTCAATTTCAAACGCCGCTCATCACCTCGGTAAAATATTAGAAGTTACCATCAAAGAATATAAATTTTTTGAATACGAGATCAAACAATTCATGTGTGATTTTGATATAAAATGAGTTCTCTCTTGAAACGATTTTTTAAAGTAGATTCTTTCGAACCGTTACAAATAATCAAAACAACATGAGAGTTTAAATGATACTTAAATACTCAGTTGTATTTATGGTGAAATTTTTATTGTATAAAATTGATGATATAGGATATTTTTACCATATGTAAATAATAATTATAATAATTTGGTAACAATTAATATAAAATAATAAAAATAACCTTATCTTTAATTTCTTAATAACCATGCATAAAATTCTTTTAATGTAGGACCATGTTTTTTTTGGATTTTATGATTTTTTTATAAAATTCGTCAAAATTTCAAAAAAAAATTTAAAAAGCATTTAATGATAATTTCTCTAATCACATCAGTATTGATATTTATTGTTAAGTAAATAATTTTTACCGATGAAAATAAATATGATATTAAAAAAAGAAAAGTAAAACATCGTACTTCCCATGGATGCATCTTCACCCGTATGATTTACATGAACTCCAACCCCACCCTATTTCTAAACATAAGCTCAATGAAACTCTTAGAAGGGACGACTTGACAACTGAGGTAATATCTGAACATTTAGAGCAAGCCACTAACAAAGAGACCAATGGTAAAAACATGGTAAGATTGATACAAATTATTTGAACACAACATCAAATAATCCTACAACAATAATATAAAACGCTAATATCATGATCATGATATAAAATAAATTCTCTTCTCAGATGGATGGATCTTTTAAAGTAGATTTTATCAAATTATAACACATTATAAGCCCATAGCCACCTTGAATTATAAGACGACCAGATTGCTTCTCCGGCACATAGACGCATTGAATGTTTTGCTAAGAACGGAAGGTAAAATACAAAATCAAGCATATAAAACAAAGGCGGCAAAACCACATTGCCTTGCTTCGACAGGGAGTTTCCTAATATTTCATCTAAAAACAGACGACTGTTTTGAGGTTTTAGAACGATGCGCAAAAATTCTACCATGTTTCCGATAAGATAAATTGTTGAAATGCATTTCTCACGCGTACATGTCTTTGCCACGTTCTACGAGTTTGTCTTCATGCGTACATGCAGGCAGGCCAGCAAACGCTTCATTCAAGAACAAGTATGACACAAGTAGTTTGCTGTCTCTTGGATCTTTGCCGTTCCTCAGGATGGATGAGTTCAGTAGAAACCTCATTGGTTTTCTCCAAGCAGACCATTTGCACACATGGAAATATGATACAAAATGATTTTCTAACGACCGCGTCCGCGTCCACGACCACGTCCGCGTCCACGGCCACGGCCCAGTGGCCTTCCTGCATAACAAAAAAAAACTAGCATTATGAGCGAACTGAACCACATGGTTGGAAAGCTGAGAAAATGGCACAATGACAACAATAGGATGTTTTACATTACCTGCAACTGGTTTCTTTGGTTTGATTCTTGGTGTTTCTTCAACCAGTAAGGTCTCCAGGTTCAGACTATCTGGGAGGATGTAATACCTAATATTGTTTCCTCTCACACTCAGGTGGTCAAAAGTCACTGGATTTTTACCTTTCAATGTCAACTTCACTGTCTTCAAATGAGTGTTCATACTGATATCAACACCTGCGAGGAAAAGGCTGGGTCATACAATTTACTAATATACTTCAACGCCATAATCTAAATTTCACTTGTACAGTCTAAGAAATATGCAAAGAAAATATGAAACTAATAACGACTTAATTTCTAAAAGGTGCAATAACACAAAATTATATGAGAACCACCCTGATCAAAACTGCTTGAGTAATACCAAAAAAACTAATGAAACAAATTAAAAATACAAACAAGAAGTTAATGAACACTCAACATGCATATGCAGCAAAAGAGGTGCAAAAATGAATGCAAATCCTCAACCTAAAGAAACAGTTGACACAGTCTAAAGTAAAGAACAACTAAAACAACTAACGCATGGCAGAAAGTTTTCATGTTATTCCTAAAGAATATTTTAGGAAATAATTGTTGAAAAGCAGAGTATTCCTTTTCTTACATAAAGCTCAAATTTGATGTGAATTAAGAAATAAGTGGATGACGTATGATAGATAATGTGATGCTTTCCAGTAAGTAGCATTTAACAATTTTTTTTAGTTTATCATCATCATGCCTAACAATTCAAGTTAAAATGATATCATCTGCAAGGTGATAAAGTTCAACATCTGAAGAAATACATGGCTAGACTTTTTTAACAAAAAATGCTAAAATATGGTTTGGATCACAGATGGTTGAACAAGAGTGTAGAGAAAGAAAAGCAATTCACATTGCAAGGCCGTATTCAATAAATTACAAAAATGCAGCTTCCTCCTTTGATAACAAGTTGCTTCAAAATCTCATCCATTCTCTTCATTTGAAAAGCAAACCCATTTTTAAATGCGTGGCAATGCCCTTTTTTGAAAAGTAACTATTTGGTAATATCTTGGTATCATGAAAATCAAGTTTCCAACACAAACAATATTGTCTCATACTTCAAACACTTCATTATTTTCTGAAATTTCTAATTTGATTCTTACAATATCAAACTATATATCTGAGATCTAAACCACACAGGAAACACAACTAAACTAAATACCATACCAGCTGCAACTCCACAAAATATTTACTGGCACTCATACCATCAGAAATATTGATATTGTAAACATACCAAAGAGCACCTAATTATCAACTTAACCAATACTTTTTGACTATGGGAAGAAAAACACAGAGTCCCTTATATCATAGGCATTCTAGACACACTAATGATTGACAGGAATAAAGATATTTATCTCAAGCATGAAATATCAAAACAAAACTTTGAAAATAATCTTGGTTAACAGAAACAAGGTGTACAATTACAATAAATAATTGGAAAACTCATCCTTACAAGGTATGGAATGAAAACTGAAATGAGAAAAATGAAAACTCTCTTTTTATGCTTTTGTAAGCTTAATTTGGGATTTTGATTGTCAAATACGAAAATGTGTACAATAGCTGTTCCATAGCACCGTATTTACAAGCAATCATAAACATTATGATTGAGACGACCAAAAATTGTTTTCCACAATATAAACAAAAACCAAGGCCAAGAAACAGATATCAAGTATCATGTTATATAACGTGCAAATAAAATTTTTTGATCGATGCATTGAGAGAGAGAAATCATGTTTGGCAACTTAAAATATCACCATGTTTGCAATATGTAGTATTCAACAAATTGAAAGACATTTTTTGTTCATTTAACAAGTTTCACTGAATAGGGATCTATGATATCTTATGTGGCAAATAAAGGTTGATGTCAAGTTGATTTTAGTTCAGATAATAATAATCACAATATGCAATATTGACGATCCAATCTCAAAGACGGAAAGTAGAGCTACGATAAGCACGACACAATTTTATCCCAAACTGCATAGCATTACACATGTCACAGAGACGTGCCGCAAAATTTGTATGGTTGCCGATAGAGTACTTTCTTAATCACTTCCAAACCGTCAGGAGTTGAAGCGATCTGTAAACTCTCCTAAGGTTATAAGCATAACTATTCCACACTCTATCAATAATATATTCACAACTACACCGATAAAGCCCTCTACTCATCCCTGAATCGGCAATGCCCTAACCAACAACCCACACTTCCCAAAAGGACCGATGAAGAAAACAGATTCAACATCGATTAAGACCCGACAACGCAATATGAACAATAAAAGGAACGACATGCGCTGGTTATGGAGAACCTGTGATGGTTCCGTGGACGACGGTGCCATTCTTCAGCTCGATGGAGACCGTCTCGTTGTTCAGCTTCATGAGAAACCTGAAACACCGATTCCCGTCGATCAGAAAGAAAAATGAGAGAGAACAAAGGCTTACGAGCTGTCGCTCACCTTACGAGCTTCATCGTGGCGACGGCAGCCGACGCAGCGAGAACAAACTAGTGATTGGATTTCGACGTGATCGCCCGGTGGGGGAAGAGTGCAACGGGATCGAACAAGAGGCCGATCTGAGCGGACGGAAGAAGACGGAGAGATGACGCCTAAACCCTAGAAAAACAAACCCAGCACCTTCGGTGTGTTTATTATTTTTCAAAGAATTACATAAATAATGATGAGTGTTTTATATAATTTTTAATATAAAATATTAAAATTATTTAATAAATATTATTATAAATGATTATAATGTATAATAAAAAATTAAAATGTATAATAAAAAATATTTAATTTATAAAAAAAATCAAGAGAGTTATTTTGTTTTTTGGTAAAGAGATAATATAAGATTAAAATAAATTTAATCATACGACGATAATTTAAATTTTTTTGATAATAATACATATATTTACGTTACATGAAAACGACGTCACTTACCTATTATAATTTTTTTTTTTTGATTAAAAATCTCATCTCATGTAACGAAGAATATAGACAAGAATTATTTTAACTTTTTGATTTGTGGATGGATTAGGAGATAAAGGTTATTTTAAAAGAGTTTTAGAGGTAATGTCTAGATTTTGTATAAATTAAAAATTTATCGATCCAAACTAAATTACATCTTTAATGTAAGGAGTAAAATGATAGTTTTTTATTACACTAAAAATTCAATCAGTACTAGAAATTATTCTCAATGAAGATTGGGTATTTACGATGATTGATAATTGGCCTATACTAAAATTTAGAATTTAGTGTAATCAAAGTTTTTGATAGTCTAAGTTGAATATTTTCAATGCGATTGAGTTTTTAGATTGAAAACTAGACATGTCACTTGAGACATGCTCAATTAGGTCAACACTGTAAAAAGTTAGAGTCCTCTTTAGACTTGTCGACCAACAATCAACACTTGTAATTTTTGTTTTTTCTTTCATTGTTTGTTTTTGATTTGCATTGTTCATTTCATTAATAATGGACATTTAACTAGACAATTTTATAACTAACTTTCATTAACATAAAAGTATACTTCGAGGGTTCGGGACCTATAAAGTTTTGCACCCCCAATTGTCTCTAGCCCTTTTTCTTCCCTCTCTCTCCCTCTTTTCTTCCTGATTTTGCTAGGGCTTTGTTTCTATTATTCGTCTACAATCGCCACCTCCATCAAATCTTCCTAATCATTGCTCTACTACTATCTTGGTATCAGAGTAGACTATGTCGATGTTGAACATTGGAAATGTTAATAACGAAAGCACATGACAAGTTTTGTCCTCTTTTAGTGGGTCGCCACTAACAACCTTGGACATTACTAGTCTTGTTCTTGTTAAATTCAATGAGATTAATCATCTTGTTTGAAAAGCCTTTTTTGTTCCTATCTTGAGAAGTCATTAATTGATTATTCATATTGATAGATTGCCTACTTATTCATCTAACTCTGTAGACTATGTAAAGTGGTTTGAAAGAGATCAAATTCTTTTGTCTTGGATAAATGTTTCTCTTTCTGTTGGAGCTTTACTATATGCTATAGGAGTTAAATCTTCTCGTGAGGCTTAGAATATTCTTTTCCAATGATTTGGATTGTCATCTCCAGCTCACATCATGACTTTAAGAAAAAGACTTATGAATTTAAGGAAAGGAGATAAGACTATGTAAGATTTTTTGCACAAAATCAAGATTATCACATATCAACTTTTGGCCGTTGGATCTCAAATAAATCAAGAGGAAGTTCAAATGTACATTCTAAATGGATTGCCTCAACCTTATAGACCACTTGGCCTCATCCATAAGAGCCCATGGATCTCCCATCACCACGAGTGAACTTCAATCCCTCTTTCTATGTAAGGAGTTAAATTTGCAAGAAGATGGGACATGGAAGTTTTCTCTTAACTAATTTCAATAACTCTAAATTTGGACAAGGCAATGTGTACAATAAAAAAGAAATTCAAGAAATATTTTAATGGAAACAGACCAACATGCTAGATATGCAACAAACTTGGGCATATCGCCCTTAATTATTTCCAGCATCTTAATTTGTCTTTTGTTAACAAACAACCTCTGGAAAAGCTAATTGCCATGGCAGCTGCAGCCAACAACAACAATAGAAAACACATCGAGGATGATGCCACTTGGTACACTGATACGAGAGCTTCAAATCACATTACCCCAGACCTTGCAAACCTTCAAATTTCAACTCCCTACTAAGGCAAGGAGGTGATCTAAGTAAGTAATGGTCAAAGTTTAGTTATTAATTCTATTGGATCATCCATAGTTACAAATGGATCTCATATGTTTAAACTAAAAAATATTTTGCATTGTCCTCATGTCCCTTTTAATTTACTTTTAGTTAATTCTTTTTCTAAAGATAATTAATGATATTTTTGTTTTAAAGATAAAAATTTTGTATTAAGGACAATGAATCCAAGAAGATGATGATACAAAACAAGACTGAGGGGTCCCTATACCCAATTAAATTCTCAATCAGAAATATTAAAGCTTTTGGAGCTAGAAAAACCTCTGATGAGATGTTACATCACAAACTCGACCACCCTTCAATTCAAATTCAAAATAAAATGTTGCATGTTAGCAGTAAAATAGATGATCATGCTTGTACTTCATGTCAAGTTGGGAAGAGTTATAAAATGTCATTTAACTCTTCCACAAATAGTACTAATGCTTTAGAAATCATTCATTGTAATGTTTGGGGTTCTTCCCCGAATGAATCATTGTTTAGTTTTAAATACTATATCATATTTGTTGATGATTTTAGTAGATATTATTAGATTTTTCCTATGGTTAGAAAATCCGAATCTTTTAATATTTTTATCCAATTTAAAACTCTTATTGAAAATTTCTTAGATAAGAAAATTAAAATGTTCAGAATTGATGAGACGGTGAATTCACTTCTCAAAAATTTAATGAAAATCTTAAAAACAATGGAATAATGCACCAACTCACTTGTCCTCACACCTCAGAATAAAACGAAGTTGCTGAACAAAAATACCGACATATTATTGAAACCGGGTTATCTCTTTTACATTGTTCCTCTCTTCCTAATAATTTCTAGTTTGAAGCTTTTTATACAAAAGTTTATTTAATTAACAGAATGCCCACGGTTTGCTTTAAATCACCTTAATTGTGAAATTCTATTCTCAAATAAACCTGATTATGGTCACTTTTATACTTTTGGAAATCTTTGTTTTCTGTGGTTAAAGCCTTATCATGCTAATAAATTGGAAAATAGATTTAGAGAATGCATATTCATAGGTTATAACAATCAACATAAATGTTTTAAATGCTATGAACCTATTTTTAAACACATTTATATTTCAAGGCATGTTATTTTCATTGATAATATATTCTTATATTGTTAAAAGACTTGCCAAGAATGACACCAATTTGAGTATCACATCTCACAACAGAGGGAATTGGATAATTCCTCGTAAACATCAAGAACTATCACGAGGATAATGGTGCTAGCTATGAGAATGTTGATCTAGAAAATTCAAAAAATTGCAATTTAGAAAACTACTAATCCCAAGAAGAAGAAGATGTGGAGAACATAGAGAGAAAAGAACAAGCAAGAGGAAATGCCACCCAAATAGATAATATTCTAACTGTTTATTAACACCACATGCAAACTAGGGTCAAATCTGGAATATCTAATGCTACTTCTGGAATTTTTAGGGAACCAAACAACTATAACCAAGAAGGAGCAAGCTTGGAGAGAAGCAATGGATTGTGAGTACAATTCCCTTTTAAAACAAAATACATGAGAGTTGGTTCCTTGACAACTAAATATGAATTTAATTGATTGCAAATGGATTTATAAACTAAAGAAAAATGCAGACGATTCTATTTTAAGGCATAAGGCATGCTTGATGGCAAAATGGTATTTGCAACAACCAGGTATAGATTTATTTGAAACTTTCAATCCTGTTTTGAAAGACAATACTATTAGAATCATTCTTGCGATTGCTGTTAATAAAAAGTGAAATTTGAGGCAACTTGATGTAGAATGTGTCATCCTTCATGGTGATCTTAAGGAAGATGTATTTATGTATCAACCACCAAGTTACAAGGATAAGAATATAGTTCATTATATTTGTAAAATGAAGAAAACCATTTATAGTCTACATCAAGTACCTAAAGTATGGTATGATAAATTTTCTTCAGTTTTGCAAGAAATTGGGTATATCACCTCTTTCTCAAATGCCTCCTTATTTATATATGTATACAACGGTATCACTGCTTACATTCTTACATATGTTGATGACATTATAGTTACAAGCTCCAATGATGAATTTATTCAGTACACTATAGATTCTCTCAAAAATCACTTTAATCTCAAGGATTTAGGAAATCTGTCTTACTTCTTTGGAATTTCTATGAACATCAAAAACAATTACCTAAGCTTGAATCAATCTAGTTATATTGAAAAATTGTTGAATCAGGCAGATATCATTGATTGCAAACTAGTTAGCTCTCTCTAGCTGTTATTAGGAAAATAAACAAAAAGGATGACACTCCCTTGGAAGGTCCTCATGAATATAGATGGCTCGTTGGGGTACTCCAGTACATAACATTAACTAGACTAGATCTATCATTTAGTATAAATTAGGTCTGCCAGTTTCTATAGAACCCAACTGATGTGCACATGGTAGCAATAAAGATGATCTTGTGCTACCTTAAAGGGACCATTAATGACTCTTTGATTTATACTTCCAATCCATTTACTATTAATGTTTTTAGTGATGCTATTTATGTTGGCTCTCCATGTGATTGTAGATCCTTTGGTGGATACTGTGTGTTCTTGGGAAACAATCTAATATCATGGAGTGCCAAGAAACAAACTATAGTGACAAGATCATCAACTAAAGCAGAATATTGCACTTTAGCTTCTACTACTGTTGAAATTTACTCGATAATAAATATGTTTAAAGAGCTTCAAATTCCTATAACCACTGTACTAAAGATATTTTGTGATAATTCATCAACATAAGCACTTATATCAAATTCTATTTTTTATGTCACGTCCAAGCACATAGAAGTCAACTTCCCCTATGTTTGTGAAAATGTCATCCTCAATCAGTTGGACGTTGAATACATATCTTCAAAAGACCAGGTTGCTAACATTTTCACTAAGGGACTATATCCAAATTGACTTAAATACCTTTAGGACAAACTATACATTAGGTTTTGACCCCATGTGTTGTTTGCAGGCCTCTCCAGACTTGTCGATTAGTAGTTAACACTTGTAATCTTTTATTTTTTCTTTCATTGTTTGTTTTTGATCTGCATCGTTCATTTCATCAACATTGGATATTTAACCAGGTAATCTTGTAACTAACTTTCATTAATATAAAAGCATGCCTTAAGAGTTCGGGACCTGTGAGGTTTCGCACCCCTAGTTGTCTCTCACCCCTTTTTTTTCCCTCTCTCTCTCCCTCTTTCTCTCCCTCTTTCTTCGTGATCTCGTTGAGGGCTTTGTTCCCGTTCTTTGTTTGCAATCATCGCCTCCATCTGATCTTCTTGATCGTTGCTATGTGGCATGACCTAGCATGGTCAAATCATGCTATTGACTAGCATGACACGATTTGATGGATTATGCTTGGGTCAATTTTCTACGTTCTTGTGTCGATATGACATGATATGAAAATAATTTTATATTTTTTTAAAATTTTGTATTTATTTTAATATATTTTTTAAGTTGTATAAATTGTATATAACTTGATAGTTTGAATTTACTAATAAGTGATGCATGGTTGTGGTTCTGAATCTCACTTTTAGCCATCTTTTAGTATTTATAAATTATATTAATTTTTAATAAAATAAAAATAATTAAAAATTAAATCATATTAGACCTACCCTAACATGGCTTGATACGAGCCCAAATGGGTCGTGCTTGGGCTATCGACTTGAAGGTTAGGAATGACCTTACCCAACTTGAATAGTATCGAACTTACAAAAAACTTTGGTAATGTTGGCTCAGTATGACCCATTGACATGTTTACTAAAAATTATTTATTTTAAATTTGTAGTCTCAAGTGAATTGAATGTGCAATTTGATCGAGTTTGCATAGTTATTGCTCATACAAGAATGTTGGTTGACGTGTTTTAGTGGAACTTTTGGTAGCCGAAACCAAAAAATGAATGAGTGGTGTAGATGGAGTTTTGTGAGAAATTCATTGTGAAGTCACTAGCTTTGTTTGACAATCACTATAAGTTAGGTGAGTTTGGAGTTCACTTTTTTTAGGTCAATACGATACTTAAGGTGAGAAATTTCTTTTTTATTTTTCTCTTTGACAACTACGTTGTTAGAGATGCATAGTAAATTATAAAGTAAAAATCTATGTATTAAAATTTGTATTGTGATGATGACACATGAAAATTTGTGTAAAGTTAAAATTAAAATTAACCAAACAAACAAAACCTTAGATATTCTTCTTTAATATCAACTCGATATTCAAAATTTTTTTACCTTAATGTTATATTTTAAATAGAGTGCTCTTTTTCGAGAACAAATAAGGTGAGTGAAGAACCATCGAGAATTTGTTATAATTTTTTCATTTTGGTTGGTAGCAATCTCTTGGCAAGGGACAACAATGCCAGGTTCATGGTTGGGAAGACACAAAAATTGATTTTGGCTAAGATTATCATTTGTAATTTTTTGAAAGGGGAAGACATCTTCACAAAAGCTAACATCTTTGCTAACAAATAATTTTTTCTTATTTAAATCATACAATTTATACCCCTTTTGACCTTGTGGGTAACCCAAGAAAACAGATTTTATAGCTCCATCATCAAACTTACGGATAATATTAAGATTTGTTGCATAAGACATCCAAACGCTTTTAGGTTGTTATATTTAGGCTCTTGGTTGTAAACTAAATAATAAGACTTTTGTTTTTGGAGGTTTTTATGCAATTTATTAAGAAAATCGTTGTACTAATACATTTCTCTCAAAATCTAATAGGGAGACTAGTTTGGATTCTTAAGGTTCTAACAATGTCTAATATATGTCTATGTTTTCTCTCTACAATAGAATTCTATTGTGGAGTGTAAGGGTAGCTTTTACTACGAAGAATACCTTTTTTAGAAAAGAGAATAGTTATGTTTTTGTTTATAAATTCAATACTGTTATTTGTCCTAAATTCCTTAATCTTGTAGCTGAATTGATTTTTAACAAAAGACGGAAAGGAGTTTATGTTGTAAGCAACATTACTTTTGTGTTTTACAAAGTAAACCTAAGTAAATCTAGAATAATTATCAATAAAAATAAGAAAATATTTAACACCTAAACTAGAGACAATAGTAAACTCACCCTAAATATCATCATACACAAGATCAAAACAATTTGTAGTCTTAATAGTGTTAGAATAAAAAGGTAATTTAGTTTGCTTGCTTACCTTGCAAGCTTCACAGTTTATAGAGGAATTAAAGAAAATACTTAAATTAAAAGACTGATTTAAATGTACTAATTTTGTTAATGACAAATGTCCAATTCTTCTATGCCATAATTTTGCATCATTTAAGCTCACTGTATTGACTTGAGATGTAATTTCAATGATTGAAGTAGATTACAATAGATACAACTTTCCATTAAAGTTGTTTTGTAATCTTGGAAATAGACATTAAATTCACTTTAAAGTTAAGAACATGCAAGACATTATTTAAAGTTAATTTATCATTAATAACAACTTAACCAACTTGAGTAACACTAATACTACTTTGATCAAGTAATTTGATAGTATAAGGTTTTTAATTTGGTTGCTTTGATTAAATTTGTCTTTATTAAAACAAATATGATCAGTAGCTTCACTATCAATAACCCAGTTATCAAGATCACAATTAACAAAACAAATGAGCTTACCACTAAATTGATGGAGTTACATTCAATCTTTTTATCAATTTTCAAAAGAGCCATAAGTTTAGCTATTTGTTCTTCAATTAACCCTACAGTGATACCTTTCTGATCTATCTTCTCTTGAGTGGTATAATTGTTGGCAATTTTAGTATTTTTGTTGTTGTTGAAGGTTATTCCATGAATTTTATGATTATAGGGAAATCCAATAAAGAAAATTGTGATTGATTTTTAGGATCAAGCTGAATAATAGTACCATCTCTACAAACTCAAACTTATTTTTAGCACTTAAAGTCATTGACATAGTCTTATTCTAGGATTCATAGTTGTTGTTGTTAAGTAGTTTAGTTACTAAAGGAGTTCCTTCATTATTAGATGTATGAAAATGATAAGGGTTTAAATCATCAACTTTTAGGTTGGTGGAGTTCATGTTTTAGCTCGTCATTTCATTTGATGCAAAAGAAGAATAGTTAAATAACTAGGGTTAAGGTAGATCATGCAAAAAAATGTAGTATAGACAAATAACAAAAAATAGAATATAAGTTTCGTAAATCATAGAAGTAAGAAAAACTAAGTAGTAAAAAACACTTTGTGATACTTAAAAGGGTAATGAAAGTCATCATCGAGGGATACAAGATGGATCCAAGCAAGATCTTCAATAATAAACAAAGTTGACGATGATTTTCGAAGATCAGCACAAACCCTAACTAATGGTAAGATAATTGACGTCAAAAGACACTCAACGATGCTTCTTAAGATGAGCTTACTCTGATACCATATTGAAATATATTTTTAAAAGTTCTTGGATAATGAAAAGAAGATTCTTCATAATATAAGGACAAGGTCTACCACATCACTTGATGTAGAATTATTTCAACACTCTCTTGTACTTGTAGCGAGCCCTCAAGCTAATAAGTATTTACCTTACATTGTTTAGGCGAATTACTTAAACTAGAGCGACTTACGAGACATATGTCATCAACCAGCTTTGATATCATGTTAGAACGAACTTCCTACATGAAAGACGAGTTAGATTTATACTACAAGCATAGAGATCACTTGCAAAATGATGAATAATGGTGTACGAGAGAAAAGAAAGAGGGTAATAGAATCAAACGAAGGAAAAAGTTACATTTAGATTTTAAGGTTACAGTTTAAATATCGCATATAACACATAATTCAAGTTGTCCATAACATCAGACAAATAATAAAAAATAGTTTTAACTTAAACGCTTGAATAACTAGAAACTATAAAATAAGATAAAGTTAAATTATTGCAAAAGTTAACAATGAAAAATCATCGAGAATTTATTATGATTTTCTCATTTTTAGAGAAAAAGTAGGCAAGACAATTTTTTCTCCTTTGACTTGGTAATGATAAATATTTTTCTTTTTTTTTATCATTCGTCGATATGTCCGTAAAGTGTAAATTATTTTCCACAATTTTCGTATTTTCCCTTATTTATCGGATGTACAAACATCCCCTTTAGTCACTTTCATTTGTATTTGTAAGCAGGTAAAAAAAAAATCGTCTTAACGCTAATCATGAAAAAAAAAAAAATTCACCTTCGAGTTACACGCGGATCCGATTTTAATGGTGCGTTAAGATTTCTAATTAAGATATCAACGACCACGGAAAATGTGGAAGTTGGAGTGTATTGAACTATTTATAGCCACCTTGCCCTTGTCTTCTTGGTGACGACAGTGTATTTATAGCTACACCGCCTTTTGTCTTCTTCGGGATTTTGCCCCACCGCCGATCGCCGGTCGCCGAGAACCTTTGGCGACGAGAAGCTCAGATCGTCCACATGAGATGTCTTCACCAGATCCCTAATCTTCCGCCTCTGTTAGCTCCATTACTTCCCTCTCACCTTTGTCATCCCCTCGCAGGTGCTGGCTCACACGGGGATGGAACCCGGGGAACAGAGCAAGGAGGCAGTCCTCGGCGGCCTCACTTACTGCTCCGCGGCCCCGGTATACCAGTCCTTGTGCCGACCCCAGCATATCCAAAAACATCAGCAGAAGCAGTTGCAGATGCAGATGCAGATATTCTGGGCGGAGCAGTACCGCGAGATCGAGCAGACGACCGATTTTCGGAATCACAGCCTCCCGCTCGCCCGTATCAAGAAGATCATGAAGGCCGACGAAGACGTCCGCATGATCGCCGCCGAGGCGCCCGTCGTGTTCGCCAGGGCGTGCGAGATGTTCATCTTTCAGCTGACGACCATTTCGTGGGCCAACGCGGAGGAGAACAAGAGGCGGACGCTGCAGAGGAACGACGTGGTCGCGGCAATCACGAGGACCGAAATATTCGATTTCCTGGTTGACGTCATCCCAGGCGACATTGCCGGAAACGAGGTGATTCCTGAAACCACCATTAATGATCCATTGCCTGCTTACTACTTCATTCCGCAGTAGCTTTGCCTGTTCACTCAATGTTTTCCGTTTCCCTTTAACCCCCAAATGGTATGGTATGGTCCTTACCATACCATACCATACCATACCAAGAATAGAGCCAATAGTCCACCTGCGCCATACTTGGCTGCTCTTGGCGCCCAATAAGCTGCTTTTAGTTCATAGTTCCTTTTATTTTAAGAGTAAAAATTCTAAAATAATTTATTTAATCTATTTAATATGATTAATAATATATTTAATAAAACATAAAATGTTACGTAAAAGTAAAAATATTATAAGGTGATTGTCTTAAAAAAATTTAAATAAATATTTATTTAAAAGTTTATCTTTAAGATAGTCATTGCAACATGTAATATTGTTAGGATTTATAATATTAAAATAGCAACACAATTATTAAATAATTCATCAAATATTAATTACAATACACAAAAAAAATTAAAAAGATAAATTTAGAATTTCATAAATAACATTCACTGCAAGAAATAGGCCCTATAATCCATCACTATGGGACAAAAAATTGTCACAATTTTTTAGAAACATCTATCAGAGTACGTGATGTCTCTATAGGATATTGTAACAAAATTATAAATTTGTCACTATGCCCTTATTTGTGTTCATGAAATTCATGAAAATTGAATTGAAATAAATTTAATTCCCATGGATCACTTGTCGGTGAAATTGAATTCAATTCATTTCTATCGATATTGTTTACTCTTCAGTTTAAGATAGAAATGAAGTCTAGATTTATGAGGTATAAATTGTCTAAAATTTAGCCAGAATTTCTAATTCTGTTTAATTTTGAGAGGTGGACAAACACCTCTGTTGATGTAAAAGAAAAATGAAACACTCAGGGATGTGAAGAGAAAGAGAATACTCAAGGATGACAAAGGTGCTGTCGAGTCTTTATTCATGTTAATGATAGAAAAAGGTTGCTTGAATCCACCAGTGACATAAGGGGGCTAGAATCTATTAGTGATACGACTTAGAATCCACCAAAGGACAACACAAATGTAACTCAATAATGAAAAAAAACATACCATGCCAAGTTTATTTAAAGAAGGAATCCTTGGCAATGATTTAAAAAAAATGGTCACATGAGGGCGAGATTCATGATGTCATGGGGTCATTGGCGATGGACCTTCCTTGCTTGGCATTGATGACGAACGGTTGTCTATGCATATCATTGATGATGATTGGCCTTCCATGCATGGTGTTCTTGACGTTGGAGTTTCTATGCATGGTGTTCTTGACAGTGGAGTTTCCATGCATGGGGCATGATGAATGAGAGTTGTCCTCCATCAGGCGCCCCCACTTCCAAAAAGCTCGACTTCGACCGTTGTTCAAGATTAGAGGGTTTCAATGGATGGTACTCGAATAGATTGGCCACGTTGAAGGTGGACGAGATGGAGAAAGATGGGCGGAATATTGATGACATAACTATTTTCATTGATTTGGAAGAGAACATGGTAGGGGCCATACTTTTTGTTTTTAAGTTTGTTGTACGTTCCTACCGGAAAGTGTTCTTTTTGTAAAAATACCATCACTTGATCCCCTTCTTCAAATGTTTTGTGATGACAATGGCGGTTTGCTGCAGTTTTGTAGCAATCATTGGTGTGGTGTAGTTGAGTGTGTACAGCTTGATGGATCTCACAAATGTTGGTGAGGAGGTTGTCAATTGACTTGTTATGAGTTGGAAGTAGTGTGAAGTTGACGGTGTGAGAAGGAAAGTGCCCATACATGATTATAAACAGAGCTTTACTAGTGGACTTATCAATCATGCAATTGTATGCAAACTCAGCTTGTGTAATGGTGTCATTCCACTGTTTCGGGTGCTTCCTAGAGATAGTGCAAAGGAGGTTGTCGAGGGTCTGATTGACAACTTTGGTTTGCCCATTTGTTTTAGGGTGATAGGTGGAGCTAAAGTTTAGAGAAGTGTTGAGTTTTCGCCAAAGAGTCCTTCAGAAATGTGAGAGAAAGCAAAAATCGCAATCAGAGGTGGAGTGTGGAATGTAGTGAAGACGGATGATCTCTCGAAAGAATTTAGTAATGTTGCAAGCATCTGTGGTCTTCTTGCAAGGAATTAAATAGGCCATTTTAGAAAAATGATCAACAACCACAAAAATTGAATCCAAACCTCTTTGAGTGTGAAGAAGCCCTAAAATGAAGTCCATAGAGATGTTGATCCATGGTTCTTGTGGTACAAGCAACGATGTATAGAGGTTGACATTTTGTGATTGCCCTTTGGCGATTTGGCATACGACACAACGCCATACAAAGCTAGCAACATCATGTTTTAACTGAGGTCAATAGAAATGCACTTCTAGTGCAGCAACGATTTTGTTGTGTCTTAGGTGGCCAGGCCCCCCAACATGTACTTCACATAATAGTTTGTCATGTAAGGATAAGGCCAGAATGCACAATTGGTCTCTTCAAAAAAGGAAGCCATCTTGTAGAAGATAGTTGACCACAAGTTAGAGTTTAGAGCAACATGTCCACACATCCTTGAAATTAGTGTCATTTGCATAGAGATCTCGCAAATAATCAAAGCTGGTTGTTTCCAAGCGCATAGTGGAGATGAGGCATGCACAACAGCTTAAGGCATTGCCAACTTTATTGAGTGACCCTACCTTGTGTTTGATAATAAATGTGAATCGTTGAAGAAAGGAAATCCAACGAGCATGCATGCGATTTATAGATGTAGATTGATTGAGAATCTTTAAGGGTTGATGGTTAGTGTGAAGAATAAATTCTTTCTGTATTAGGTAATGCTCTCAAGTCTTAATAGCATGAACAATAGCATATTAACTCGAGTTCATAGGTTGACCATTTTTGTCGAACTTCGACGAGCTTCTCACTAAAATAAGCAATAGGGTGTCCTTCTTGAAAGAGCACAACGCCAATGCCCAAAAGGGAAGTGTCACTATCAATTTCAAAAACCTTCCAAAAATCTAGGAGGACCAAAATAGGCGCGTAACTTAATTTTTCCTTGATGAGAATGAAGTTTGCTTCAGCCTCCTTGGTCCAATGGAACTTGCCTTTCTTTAAGCATTGAGTGATTGGTGCCATAATGTTGCTGAAATGATGAATGAATCAGTGGTAAAATGTGGCAAGTCCATGAAAGATGCTTGGAGGGCTTGAATCTTACTATTGTCCACGTGAAGTCCCTTGAAGCTGATCACAAAGCCAAGAAAAAGGAGTTGTGAAGTTATGAAATGACATTTTTTTCATTTAAATATAAGGAATTTTGTTGTAAGGTGGAGAGGACGTCTCTTTAAGTGTAGCACATGATCATCTTCTGTTTAGCTCTAGATAAGAATATCGTCAAAATAAACGACAACACAATGAACAATAAAAGGTTTAAGGACCTGCATCATTAGTCTCATGAATATACTTAGGAGCATTAAAGAGACTGAATGACATTGCCAACCATTTGTACAAACCTTTCTTTGTTTTGAAAGTAGTTCTCCATTTATCTCCCTCGCAAATTTGAATTTGATGCTAGCCGCTTTTGAGATCTAATTTTGAGAAAATTTGGGCTCCAGCTAACATATCATGTCATCCAAAGCTGTACATTCCTACCGTTGGTGCTTTGGCAACAACCTTTGAATCCCGCTACTCGTCTCATGTCCATGCTGAAAATTCTTATAATAGGCATTCATAATTTATCTAGGATGCAGTTGATTTGTCTTGACCCTCCCATTGAATTAACCATTCAGCTCTTGCACGATTCCCCTGTTTAACAATGTGACATTGTAACAATTTTTGTGGTGACGATAGGGTCTTTCTACCGACCAAACTATTGGAACTATAGTTGAAACCAAAATTGAACCTCATTTAAGTTTCAACTGAGAAACATGGAAAATTGAGTGAATCTTTGCCATCGATGGAAGATGCAGCTTGTATGCTACTTGGCCAACTTTAGCGATAATTTGGAAAGGCCCATGGAATCGGGTAGCAAGTTTACATTTTCCCCTTTCATGCACTGATCCTTGATGATAGGGTTGTAAACATAAGTAGACCCAATCTCCTTTCTGAAAAAATGATCTATCCACTTTTGATCTACCATTATCTTCATCCTACTTTAGGCCTGATGTAGTTTTTCACGAAGATGTTGTAACATTTCTCTTCACTTCTGTAAATGTACTTTCACTACCACAGTGCCTGCCACAAAGGAGAGGGGAGTTGGGGCAACTCGCCGATATAGTACCTCAAATGAGGTGGTACCAAGAGTAGAATGATAAGTCGAATTGTAAGAAAATTCCACCCATGCCAACCAAGTGACCCCCATTCATGTGGTTATTCATAGCAAAAGCATCTTAAAAATATTTCCAATGTTTTTTTAACGATATCTGTCTGACTGTTGGACTAGGGATGATATGTGTTGCCCATTTTTAATTAGGTTCCTGAGCAAGTGAACAATTATTTCCAAAATTGGCTCACAAAAGTCATATCTCGGTCGGACACCATTGTTTGAGGGAAGTCATGTAATTAACTACATGTTCAATGAACTTTTTAGCAACCCCTTCAACATGATACAAGTGACGCAATTTAACGAAGTGAGCATATTTTGAAAGAAGATCAACTACCACTAAAATCATTAAAAATCCCTGGTTATTTAGCAAACCTTCCACAAAGTCTAATGAGATATCTTCCCAAACCTATGTTGGAATCGGCAAGGGTTGCAGAAGACCTATCGAATGTAAATTTTCAAGTTTCATTTGCTAGCATATCTTGCAGTCCCGCACCATCTACTTCACATCTCTTTTCAACCCCTTCCAATAAACCAATTTTTGTGCTCGTTGGTAGGTCCTCAAAAAGCTAGAGTGACCTGCAATTGGTGAGTGATGTAATTCTTGTAAAAGAGTAATTTATCCTTAAGTGAGTATTTAACGACATCCAAAGTCCCTTTGGCCTATTGCACCATTAACGCCTTCAATTCCTCGTCTTAGTTGGAGGAGTCTTGCAACTGGTCCACCCATGTTGACTAGAGGATTGCGATGGTGAAAGATTTCCATATGTTTTCTTCTTGACAAGAGAGTGCATCTACGACAACATTTGTTGCCCCTTTCTTGTATTCAATTGTAAAATTGAATCCCAAGAGTTTAACTATCCAACGTTGCTGTATCGATGTCATCAATCGTTGATCCAATAGGAATTTCAAGCTGCATTGGTCTGTTTGCACCACGAAATGGCAGTCGAGCAAGTATGGATGCCATTTGCAAATGGCTTGGGTCAAGGCAAACAACTCCGTAAGTTAAAAGATGTTGTCGTCCAAATAGAGCTTGGTTGAAGTATGTGATGGGTCTTCGTTGTTGCATGAGAGCAATGTTAATCCTGAACCTTGATGCATCGCACTTGACTTGAAAATCTATGGAAAAATTGGGGAGAGAGAGTACCAGTGTGGAGGTGAGTGCAATCTTTAGTTGTTGGAAGGAGTTCTTCATTTCATCGGTCCACTGGAAATTTCTGCACTTAAGTAACTTTGTAAGTGGCATTGCAATTATTTTGAAGTCTAGATGAAATGCCAATAATATCCAGCTAGCCCAAGGAATCTGGGCATGGCCTTGATAGACTAGGGTTGGGTCGAACTCCTTCATGACTTATGACATAGCTCAAGTATTCCACTTATTATATTACAAAACAACACTTGCTCCTTTTGGCATAAAGATAATGTGATTTGAGAGTTAGGAGTACCCACTTGAGGTGACGCAAATGTAAGTCCCAACTTGGACCATAGACAAGGATGTTATCAAAAAAATACCAACACAAACCATCACAACCAAGGATGTAAAACATCATTCATCAAGGTTTGGAAGGTTGATGATGCATTGATGAGCTCGAAGGGCATTACCAAAAATTTGTAATGGTCATCATATGTTTGGATGTACTGAGATTTGATGATATCTAGATCTTAGATCTAATTTTGAAAAGTATTTTGAATGGGCCAACTTGTCAAGGACTTCTACCACCAAAATGAGGAAACTATCTTTAACAGTTTGTCGATTTAATTCTCTATGATCAACACAAAAGCACCACGACTAGAAGGACGGGTGACGAAAATGGGCTATGGGATGGTTGAATCACGCTTGATTGTAGAAATTCTTTTACTTTCCTTTTAATCTCATTTTTTTAAAAGTATAGGTAACGATAGGGGTGGGTGGCTACCACAGTAACTCCCAATTTCAACGGGATATTGTGGTCAAGGTTCCTTTGGGGAGGTAGTGCTTTTGGTTCCTCAAAAATTTTAGGGTACTGTTGAAAGAGTTCTCGAATTTCTGGATGTGAGACTTCTTCTTCCTTGGCAGTCATTGTGTACACTATCACCCATTCTCTAGCATCCCCTATCTCCTTGCATAGCTTGGACCATTTTGTTTCCTCAATCATTGGGGACCTTATGCCTTGCCGTAGTATTTGTTTCCTTTTATATAAAAATTGCATGGTTTTCTTCTTCATCTACCATTGTATCGACCCCAATAGCTCTAACCAATGCATGCTTATGATAATATTGTAAAGACCAATTTCCATTAACTGAACATCAAGCTCTAGTGTGTGGCCTTTGTAAAGTACCAATATGCTTTTTCCTCTCCGAATAGAGGAAGTTGTTGGCTCCTAACCACTGTAACTAAACATTAAGGCTGTAGCTGTGCTTGATGCTTTGATGAAAGGAGTTTTGGGTCCATGAAGTTGTGCGAGCTTCCACTATCCACCATCATCAAGGTTGTAGCCCTATTGACTTGAACCCACAATCACATTGTATTCGGTCCGACCTTCCCTGTAATGGCATGAATCGAAACATTTACCTCCGCTCGTTCCTCCTCTACGACGTCCTCGAAGACTTCTTTGTTGTCCAACCATTCACCTTCCATAACAAAAATGACTCTGGATTTGCATTAATGTCCCCTTTCTCATTGCTTGTCACAATTGTAACAAAGATTTCATTCCCGACGTGTCGTCATTTCCCCCAGGGTAAGTTGTCTAATAGGTAACAAGTCAGTCATCTTGCGGTTTAGAGGTCCTTGGTTGCTGGTTTCTCATATTGGTGGAATCCTGATGGTGCGGCCCAGGCATTGAGCTCGGGCTACCTTCTCCTCTACTAGGTACGTCGCTTAGGTAGCTTCACTCAAACTTTTTACCATAAGAAGTTGAACTTCAAGGCGGATTTCATCTTTATGCCCTCCAACAAAGACACCCATGCTATCTTGATCATCCAGTCTAGGCAACCTATTAAGTAGTAGCTCAAAACGCGATTAGTACTTGTGCATACATGACAATTGGGCCATGGGATGCTCAACATCACTATCCCTAAATCAAAGAACAATGTTACCCTTGAAACCTTCCCAGGTCTGTCGATGGCCGCTGCGCTCATACCAATCAAATCATTGCATAGCTTCAACTTCAAGTGCAGTGTAGCGTGTGGCACCCTCTATTCTTCCCAGTGTAAAAATGGAAGAAATGTTCTGCCTAGAGTAGCCAACCTGCAAGATCCTCGTCCCCATGGTAGACTTGAAAAAATAGTTTCATGGTTGAGTGTTGGAGACCACCCTTCAATGACGAGTGATTCTGTCAACTCTCACCATCATCCTTGCCTTGGTATTCCACATTCCTCGAGTTACTCCTAGTATCAAGAGGTCACGCATGCAACTCCTACATCACTTCCAGAAGTAGATGACATTGCTCGACGACCTCCCTCCTCAAGTCATTTGTCTCCCACCAGTGCTCCTATGCCACTCGAGCCACCATCTCGCAAATGTCTCCCTCCTCCATGACGGAAGATGTGTTTGAGGTCGTAGGCTCTGATGCCAAATTGTTATACTCCAACTCCTCTTGTATCATCTATAGCCTTGTCAATTGTCGTATGTTAGGCAAGGGCCTTTTTGTAGGGCTATAGTGAAGGTCTTCGTAGTTCATAGGAAAAAGAGAGAGAAGACGGTTGTAAGAGGTGGAGAGTCGATCAATGGTCTAGGCCTCTCTTAGGTGAATCTACACAAAAGAGGTCCTCTCGTGCAGCTACTTCATCAATTCAAATATTTGGATAAATTCTTAGATGCCCTTCACAAGCAACTACTTTATTTATAATGAAAAACAGGCGTTCAGACTTTCATCCGTTATGATGCCATTCAAGACCATTACACTTACTAAAATAAAACCTCATAAAGAAACTACTTAAGATACAATAAGGACACTCATTAAGATAGTAATCGATCAAATATTATTCTAAAATAGGCAAAAAATAGTAACGTCCACCTAGGTTCATAATAGAACAACTGCCTTCAAGTTGCGTTGAGGGTTAGAGCACAAGAAGGACGACTAGGGTTGCTTGAGGACGAAAAAGGTGAAGAAGGAGACGAGAAAAGGGCATCCAAAAACCTTAATTCGCGCTTTTATATCCTTAACTGTGAAAATTGCAGTTAAGTCTCTAAAGTCTTGCAAAACTTCACAAATAATGGTGAAATAACATATAATAAGATTTCAAATTAATTTTCCACACATCACATACGAGTTCATAATGTTCCTTGTAAAATTTAACTTATGTATAAGGAAAACATCTCCATTTTTGTGTATTTTTTGCATTTAATCCCTTTAACTTATGCATAATCTAAAGTGATACTAGAACATAAGAATTAGCTTAATTAACACATTGATATTGCTTAAGATGATGATAAAATAATGCACAAAAATATACCAAACACCAAGTGTAATGGTGTCTTGTCTCCAAGCCTTCTGTCCTCTATACTTGGTCTTCAAGGCTAATCCACACTGAGACACAAAATTTTTATAGTGGTTCACCCTAAATCAAGACTAATCAACTTTCCAAGACATCATCTTTGAGCTTTTCACTATTCCTAGGTGTTTTACAAGTTCACACCTCAACTTTTATAGACATTTACTTTTCCAGGACAAGCAAACTTTTTTGACAAAGAATACTATCACCCTACAAAGCACCACTTTGCAGATCTCACTATAACCTAGTGAGAGAGCTTTTCTTACAACCTTGGACAACTTGCAAACCTTTGTGAGAAAGAAAAACAATCAATAAAACATACAACACTTCTCACAAAAACACAAAGAGGCACAAAAGAATCCTCAAGAAAACTCTTCCTTCTTCCTCTTGTCTTTGGTACTTTCTATATTTCAATCCTTCACCAAAAATAGAATGTTGTCATCCATCCATTCACCTCAAACTGAATCTTTTATCTTCATTTGAAATACTTTCTTTTTATTTGTTCATCATCAAATTGTAGCAGGTGTTCGTTCAATTGATCCTGTGAGAAATGCTACCTAAAATCTCAAAATTATGAAATCTATATCCTGCAAAAATCAATTAATAGTAAAACAGATTATCCATTTATTTTGAACAAAACTTTCAACCATCCATAGTGTCCAAACATGTAGAATGAATGTTCCATCAAGCACTTAAGTGCAAACCTGTATAACTACAAACAACTTTAAAATGTCCGACAAAAAACTTTGGACCATCTAATAATCAATATAACTGCATTAATTCATAATTAAAATAAGAAATGTTTCTCCTAGTCCCTTACGAATAATCTGTTCGTTTCGTTAGAAAAATCATCACAATAAAGAACAACTATTAAAACAAACTACTAAATACTAAAACTACTGTCATAGTTATGGAACTTTCGTCAATATTTGTTATATATTCTGTAAAGAAATTATTCTAATGAAACTTCTGTCAATACTTTTCCTATCCTAAACACTTGTCTTGTTAAAGAAAATATACTTGCATATTTTTCAACTATAATATGTATACATAATAATCATCATCAAAATATCTTTTTCCCTAACATTGATGTTGACTCATAGGTAAAAATAGTTTTTATATTTTATCTTATTGTTTTTGTTTTATCTTTCAACATTTCTGTATATCGTAAACTAACATTTCATATAATTTCACATATATAGAATGTATAGGAGAAAGAAGAAATGTGCATCCAAGAGAATTTAATTTTCAAGAGATATTGCAACAAACTAACAGACATCAATCGAAGTATCAATACAATCAAGATAATCTGATGGACAACTTACAGAAGAATGTGGTGAGGCATCTCAGCCTACTAAAGAGAAACAATCTCGCCTCGCTTATGAGAAGACATCTTCCCCCACTTATAAAGAGACATTACGTCCCTCTTACAGGCTAGCTATTGTAGATAATGAGACTGAAGAACATGTACAAAAATGAAGAAGAAGATTAACATTATTTTCACAAATAGAAAGAATTATCCTTTAACAATGTGTTCATGTATAAATCAATAAATATTCTCAACCAATTGGATAAGGTCAAAAGTCACTGTCACAGTATTGTGTAGTTATAGCTAAGAGAGGGGAGATCATGCCTATTTATGTTGTTGACTAACATCATATGCCAGAGACAAATAAAGAAGATGCTTTTTGCAGTTATAATTTCATTAATTATTCATTTTGCAGTTATAATTTCATTAATTATTCATTTTGCAGTTATAATTTCATTCGTTCTTAACTTGATTAGTTATTGATGAGTAAATGTTCTTATGTTATTTATTAGGAAAAGTTAGAGCTTCCATGGATAGATTGGGGTGATGAGATAATCGACGTCTTTTTAGATATATGTATCAATTTGTCTGTCGTCAAACATAAGTCTGGCATGCACCTAGAAAAAAAAGGGTTATGAACTCTTAGAGAGAAGATTGTTTGAACAAATGAGATACAAAAGAAACAAATCACAATTGAAAAAATAAATTTGAGAAACTTAGGAAAAATTGACAACTGTGGAAAACTTCAGAAAATCAAATAAAAATAGGGTGAAATCAATCGCAAATACGTAAAACCCCATCATACAGACATGAAAGTCTGTACAAACATGAGAACACTACAAGAAAATCAATTATTTATGATGGCTATAAAAATTTGATCATGACATATAAGTCTAGTCTAACGAAAAGGTGTTGTGATAGCTAAAAAATATTGACCATCACAAATGTCTATTTTTAGTGACAGCTTTTGAAAGTTACGAAAAAGACTGGTCTTGCGAAAAAGAGTGTTGACAAAACCCTCATTAGTAATGACTTTTTAAAACTATCACTAAAAGTCAACGCAAATATGTAAAACTCCCACAAAAAAGAGGGTGCCTCCTCCCCCCACATGTAAAAAAAAAAAAGCCGTCCTCATGACAAAAGAAACCATCCCCCTTCACTGAAATCTCTTTGCCAAAAAACTCTCCCCCTTTGCCAACAAAATATCCTCACCCATTTCTCTCCACACCCCTTCTCTTCACTGGTTGCAAAAAACCCTCCCTCATTGCCCTTCAACCATGGGGAATGCCTACAAGCTTATATACACAGAGATATATGCTGCAAAGTAACGAGTAGAATATCAAAAACATAAATGAAATAATACCAATGGGAATCTAGAAAGGATACATACCTGGTTAGATGTGCAAGGAACCAATCTTATTTGTAATCACTAATTCCAACCGTGTATGCAATATTATCATTTGTATAAAGATCAGCATATCTTTTGCATAGTCCATACTGTCTAAACCTGTCGTGTAAAGGGTAACATTTTCTTGAGAGCTAAAAAAAATTTGCTCAAAGTCAGTCTTAAGCGATTGTTCTAACTAATATGAAAAAAATGTGTAACGACAATAATCCAAGCCAGTGTAGAAAACTCAATCCCAAGTTCACTAGTATATTTTGTAGCTTTTCTTCTTTCTTAAGTATATCTAAGAAAATTATATATAATAACCCTCCTCGTATAAGCATGCCCAACCTATAAATGACCTGAGTCTTTAAGAAAGGTACATCTAAAATGTACAGAAACTTATCGAGGTGATTGATATATAATTTGTTTATGAAGGTAGGATCAGGATCTGGAACACCTAATGTATGTATTTGTGATGGGTGATAGATGGTAAATTATAAATGCAGTTTTTATATGCTGAATGTTAAATATAAATGTATGCAAATGTTGATGCAATATTGTGCAATGAATGCATCCAAGTTTATAGTTCATCTCTGCTTTGTTTTGTGGTGGTGAATGTGATATTTGATAAATGTTAGTGTTAAATTCCATTTCAATTTTTCTATAAGTTAATCTTTACTTTTGTTTATGGTGGTGAATGTGATATTTGGTAAATGTTGAGTGTATTGGGTATTTCATGTCTAATTTTAATGTGTATATCAACTTTTTATTTCAGGTTAAAGTTCAACTTTGGTATGAAAATTTCTACAGTGATGATGAAACTTGAAGTTGTGTAAATTTAAAATATTTTCATTGTAAATTATGGTGTTATGGCTTAGTTGTATGATATGTATTGATAAATGTATATATGTACTTTTGGACATGTAATATGACATTTTATTTTATCAATGAAAAAGCAATTTTGTGTAGATGTTTATGTATTTTTGGTACGTAGAAGTAATTTTTTTGAAATGTATCTTATATATAAAGAGTATTATAGGTATATGAACAATATTTTTAATATATGAAGAATATTACAGGTTTTTATTAGGTTATTAGAATATTTTTTTTTATTTTTTAATATGTTTTGTAACGGCCTTTGTGACAATTTTTTGGTCGTCAAAATGTTGTGACAATTTTAGACTATTATAAATTATCCTAATTGTTGGTATGACGACAATCAGTTTTCCTATTTTGTGACGGTTATATCGAATTTTTGTAACGGTTTCACACATCACAATTACTTTTTTTGTTATGGCCTTAAACCATCGTAAAGAAAATTTTAGATGTGTGTGAAGAAGACCTTTTTTCTAAAATTCTAAAAATTAGATAAAGTTAAAATTAAAGTTATTATTGAAATAAAATTAAAATTATATAATAATTTAAATAATAAAAATTTATATGTTAAAATTAATATAATAATAATAATATTAAAAGTAAATTTCTACCCCCTTAAAAAAAAAAAAAAAGCCAGAACATTTACCGATGGATCGTCAATCGATCCGGAACCACAGGAAATTCCTCGCTTGATGCAATCCAACGACGAACGGCAGCCACAAACCACCGACCGACGGCAGGCGGGCAGGCCGGCGGAGTGTCGAGGAAGGAAGGATGGCCGCCGGGGAGCTGGCGTCTTCCACCCCTCGCAGCCTCCTCCGTCCTGCAGCCGTCATCACTCCATCGTCCACGAAAAGAAGAGGAAGAAGTGGAGGGCCGTTCCGAGTGAACTGCAGCGGCGGCACCGCTGCGTCGTTGTCATCAAAATCTCCCTATGACATCCTTGGAGTCCATCCCTCCTGCTCCCTTGCAGAGCTCAAGGCCGCCTTTCGGGCCAGGGTGAGCCATCACTCGCTCAGTCTCCCGCTACTCCCTGGCGTGCTACCTGTTGCCGCATCTGCTGCCGTTGTTGATCACTTGATTTGTACTTTCCACAATCAGGTCAAGCAATTCCATCCTGACGTATACCGGGATTCGCAAGATTCCGACGCCATCATTCGCCGCGTCATTCAGGCCTACGAGGTGTTAAATGCCTGCCTCCCTTTTTCTGTCTCTTAATCTACATATGCCACTTGCGGTGTTTGATTGATGCACAACACCATTTCTACGCTGCTTTTGCTTCTGTTTCTTCTCTTTGAAGGACTAATAATCTTAGGCATCTTTTCCGTATGAAGTAGTACTGATAGATCTTGCACGCCTCTTTGGTTTGTATGCAGTTGCTGTCCAAGTCACATGGCCCCGAGGCCTCTGACAGGTACATGGATTTCAATTTCATTCGACCAAACCAACTGACCGGATCAGTTTGTTCCATGGTGTCAATAAATGATAAAGAACAACTCCATGACTTGTTTGGTATTTTTTTTAGAATAATATTTAGTCTCACGGCACATAATCAAAAGTTATTCTACATTTAACATGCAGATGATGCTATGTGCATTCCATTTCAATCATACCGGCAATAAACTGTCCTCCCCATTTAGTCTGTGTTCCTTGAGCCAATTTTCATGAATGATACTCTTTATTACATTGAAATGTGGCTGATGAAATCAACGTAGCCCACTGAAATAGTTAAAAAAGATACCACTATTCTTACCTCTTGCATTGATTTCCTTTTATAGGGGTAATTCAGATCCATTTGATGAACCAGAATGTGAGGCGTACGATGTCTTCATCAATGAGATTCTTTGTATTGGCAAAGGTGATCCACAGCCATGCTTTCTTTCTTTGCTGGGCAATGCATTGCTTGTGCCCGAATTGTAGCACAGATCCTTAGATGCTTTTCTTCTTTTTCTTGAAAATGATGAAATGCCTTACCATAATGGATGTCAAGGAAAATTCATGGGTTATAGAATTTACATTCTCCTCTCACGGCCCTGATGGCACTTCGTTTTAATGGTCCATCTGTTTACATACAGGTTGCTCATATTCTTGTGTAAAAAAGGCACCTCATGCCTTCTCATTTACCCCTGGAATTGGTACAGCACGTGCAATTTCACAAGGTTAGGTCGTGAATTTCTTTCATAATTAAATATGCAACAATTCAAGATGGATGAACAAACTAAATTGACACCCTCATGTACCAGCCAGGTGATTCCCTTGTATATGACTGTGGGTCCTATTTGTTGTGAAACAACCAGTCTAGTTAGCCCTTCTCGAGACCATTCCATTGCAACATGTCCTTAAATATAATAACTTGTGTTAACATTGTTGTCACCTGAGGCAATTTCAATAATTTGACACCCATATATTATCTGTCTGAATAATTCAATAATTTTTCTTATGCACACAACCAGATTGTAACTTTACACTTTGTAACTTACATGTTGACTCTGACATTGTTTTATTTGGTTTGTGAGGCTATGCCACATGGTAAAATGTAATATTCCTTTTGTAGTTATTTTCATAAATTTTTCTTGTCTGCATAAGCAGGCCATGATGATGACTATCAAGTTCAACTGGCCGTAGGACAGTGCCCTCGACGGTGCATCCATTATGTAACTCCTGCACAAAGAGCTATTCTAGAAGAGCTTCTCTATGACAGGTTTCCTTTTTGCTACATCCACTGGGCATCTTATGAATATTTATTTGTCTATAGGTATTACTCTGAAATGTCACTACATCTTATTATTGCCTTATCGTGATTTCTCAGAATATTGGATGCACCTTATGATCCAGCAGATATAGCTTTCCTTGATGCCCTCATTATGAAGGCATCATATGCAAATGGTAGGTATCAAAAGGCCAAAACCAAATCTAAACCAAAATCCTCAGATGAATTTGTAGATTGGTATTAGAGTTTCCAGGCAGATTTTAGCCACAAATCAGTTGAATCATATTAATCCGCAAGCTCAGAGGGAGGTACACTGACAAAGGAGCACGGTAATCCAAACATGTCCCATTCACTATCTATACAGCATGCAAATTGTAAAGTAAAATAAAAAAAGGGAGTTGATTTTTCTCTTCCCTCCACTTCCAACATTATACATTTGTCCAATAACGTATTTGTTTAGTAAATTATTTTCCTCATATCCATTCAGAACATGTTCCCATGCTGGTGAAAGTTACTCAAGTCAGAGCCCAGGGTACAAGATAAAACCTATGTTGCTGTTAATTTCCCAAGGATTAGAATGTGTGTAGATATATACACACATATATATATGTGATATGTCAGGTTCTTTCCTTTCATTTTCAACCTGCATAGTCCCTTGAATATTTCCATTGTTCTTTAATGGTTCAAGGTTGGGAAAATTAATCCTCTCTCTAAGTCAGCACAAATCCCCTTTATTTTTTCTGTTGGTGTTATCAATTTCATTATTAACTAGAGGAAAAAGAATTGTCATCAAAAATCTCACACTTATGAAGACACATTTAGATTTAGGTTCTAAGCAGTTATCTCCTTCATGTTTAGCACTCTAAATTAAGAAAACACGTAGTTTTTGGACTGCCTTTATTCTACCTATAATCACTATTATGGGGAAAACATCTACAAACAAAACACTTGAAAAAAGAATAATCTGGAAACTTATTTAACAAGAAAGATTAGGTATTTGAAGTTCATTTTCACAGCCACTTCTCTTAATTAGAAGCCTATTTATAATGTGAATAGCCACAGTAAAGCCTTCAGCCTATTAGTTTCTACTAAGGCCAAAATCATGTAAGAGACTTAGGCCGAACTTAGTGTTTTTTCTATGTTAGCTTTGAACTCTATCATTGTGTCAAGGTGTTAAAGGACAAGACATTTTAATTAACAATCTACTTTTATTAGTATGAGAAATAAATTTGTAACAGGTAAACTTATCATGTCCATCACATCTAAAGACTTTAATTTCCTTAATAAATGATTAACATGGACGCAAAAGTTAAGAAATAGTCAACAAATGTGATTTAATATCTCCCAATCTTTTATGCAAGTGAATAGAATCATCTTTACCATTCTAAACAAAAACAGAAGGCTATGTTGCCTTTCAGTATGTTCTAACACTCACTAGATTCTGTCCTTGATTCTAAACTCATAGGAAGAGAAATTACCATCACAATTTAATTGACTAGTGAGTTGTCTTAAAGAAAGTCAATTTTCTTTTTTCATGCTAAGCACGTACAAAACACTAGGAATTAAGATGTACTTTAGTTTTTAAGAAAAATCTTTGTGCTTCCTAGTTCCTACTTTAGATATAGGAATTTCATTACCATCAACAACAATTATTCTATCATCTCCTAAATAATAGGAGTCGATAAGTTTGCTTTCATTTCCTGTAATGCTAGAAGAGGAACTTCAATCTACATACCACTCATCTAATGCTTTATCACTAATTGAGATGGACAAAAGCTTGATGCCCTCTATAAGAGTAAATAATGTCTTAAGGTCATATGAGTGTTGTAGGTTTTGTCTTGCATTGCTTAAATTATATTTGTCCTTTTCCATTTATTCCTTGTGCTTTTATATGGTATCAAAGCATGAACCCCATGCTTATGACTCAAGTTAATCCTTTTCATTCTCTTTCTCATTTGTAGATCTTGAAAGATATAATGAAAAGAAAAAAAACTAATAAAATACCTCAAGATAGAAAGTAAATTGATCAAAAAATCAGATACATAAAGAAGTTTATTCAATTTGATATTGGAGGAGGCTTGAATAATGTCTTCTTCAAAATCAGAATATGAACAACCGTCAGCTATAGTGGTAAAGGTAATAACTAGTAGGTTAGTCAAGCAAGTGAAAAGATCGTGTGTACCTATCATGTGGGAAGAGGCAAAGTCTATAATCCAAGAACTCTTTCTCATATTTACATATCTCTACCTATACCTGAAGTAGAACCAAGAGTTGCATTGGCAAAGGACTCGGTAGCCTAAAGTTGTTGAAACCGTTCCAATTCATCTTCAGATATGGTGCTTGTCATCCTGTATTGTGGTAGTGGTAGTGGTAGTGGTCCCTGTAGTCACCTCTGCTCATGTTGGTCTCTTAAACTTCTTCCAACACTACTTAGACCTATCGTTTGTTCACTTACAATGCTGACATGTTATGTGTCCCTCCTCATCCTTGGTTGTGATCTTGACCATGAGTGACAACCATGGTTGAGTGATCACTTGTATGTTTGTCAGTGATGATAGAGATCCATAGTACACAAGTAAAGACTGTCTTTAGATCTAATGGAGTGTCAACTATAAGTATCTACCTACACACTTGGAATGAAACTTTCAAAGTTAGACTTGATAGGTAGGTAGCATCAACAAACTCATTCCAATAATAATGCCTAATGGTCACTACAGCAAACTGTCTAGATTTTCAATTCCTCTAGCAAAGTTTCAACGACTGATAGATTTTCAATTACTCTAGCAAAGTGTCTAGTGTAGCAAAATGCTCCTAGATGGATCAGCCTCCCATACATAATGTAAAAATTTGCTCATATATCTAAACAACTCTTGAGATATTTTTCTCATGTCCATGCCTTTGCTTCAACATGTCTTAAATCTTCTTTGCAGGTTGTAATATCGTCACTCCTCTAGCAACACTTGGTTCCATACTATTTTCTATTCATGTTACTACTATTGAGTCAATCGGTGTACCA
>JAMKPZ010001739.1:0-20849 GCA_024699675.1 Amphibolis antarctica | reverse complement strand
TAAAATTGTGCATTTTGGATTATTTAATTATATTTTTATGCATAATCAATCAAATGCTAAAATAATAAAATCTTGGTTATGATCATGCATTTGTTATCATTTAATCTCTAAAAGGCATAAATAATAGTATAAAAAGAAGCACAATTTTAGCACTTACAAACTACCAACTCGTGAACTGCCAATCCTCATATCTATAAAACAGTCTCGTAGCCTTGAAACTAAGCCCCTCTCTTCTTCCTTCATCCACAATTTACAAAGCATTTTCCATCTTCTCCATCTTCTATCCTCCACCCACTCATCTCTTCCAAGAGGAGATTGATGACCTCCTCTTCTCCAACCATTTGCGTAGTGTATTTGCTGTTCCTTTCTCAACTTGAGCGTTTCCTTGAAGGAGAGACTCTCAGTGCCAGCTGCTTCCTCCTCTATTCCTTGGTGTAATTGCGGATTGATGCCCGAAAATGTCATTGCAAGGTTGAAAGGAAGGCCTGCCAGATTGACGACCTGGTGGATCGGAAGTAAAGACAAAGAGAAGTTCCCAGCCTAAGCAAGTTTCGAAGGGAGGAATTACAGTGAAGCATTAGGTGTTCCTTCCATTTTTATTCTCTTTATTTTACTTTACATTTTTACAACTATACTCAAATCTACAATCACACACTTTATCTACTTAGTTACGGTAATTAGAATATATTTTTATATTTACTGTAATGTTGAATGTTGCATTCTTACTTTTACAAGTTGTTTGTATTGTATTGTATTTCTTGCATTGTATTGTGTGTTGTGTTTTGAAATATATAAAAAGACCAAAAATATAGTCATTCAATTCTTAGAAGCTTCAGCTAATTTGAATCGTGCTATTTTTACATCTGAAACTCACAATTATTGCATTACTCACATGTAAGTTCGTGAGTAGAGATGTTTACCCACGAGCTACCTCGAGGGTTAAGTGCTTCTTCTGTGCCGAACGTTAAAATTTTATGCAAACTGAAGGGTATAATGTTAAAGCTTATGAAGAATTAAATATTTGGAAGTAAAATCCTATAGAAAGTGTAACACAATCGGTATTTAAAGACCATCCTAGCGGTTAATTGGAACAAGGCAACTGTGACATTGCTTATAAGATATTTAATCAATTGTTTCACTTAATTGAAGTCACCAATTCAGCTAAACACCAAGCAAAAACTAATCCCTGTGGACATACTTGTACTTGCACATTAATTATATCTGAACCCGTGCAGTTGCGGTGAATTAAAATATTTTGCACACACAATTTATATAAGAAAAGAATTACAAGGTGCAGTGTCGAGGCGAAACACGTTTTTGGCGCCGTTGCCGGGGATTGCTTAATTTCTTGCAATTGGTGTTACTTTTTGCTATTTTGGTATTAGCTAGGGCTGCAATATGATTTACATGCATTACTGCTGTTAAATTCTATTTCATAGTCTTATTGCTATTCCAGAGTAGAGTCTTGTATTTAAATTCTGAATTACATAATAGACTCATATAACTTGTATAAGGGTGATTTTGGGATTGTTTTAGGAACTAGTTATGAGGATTATAATTATTCTAATTATGTTAGAAGAGATTATTTACCTATGGAGTTTAATGACTACACTTCACAGCATGATTTAGAAGGACTTAATGTTAAATCCCAAAATAATTACAATTGGGATGACAATTCTAATTTGTGGGACTATAATGGCAATTTAGGAATGTAGAATTATTATTTAAAGTATAATCATATGAACGAAAATTAAAATTACCAATCAAATATATCACTACAAATCTAGCAATTAATGGATAAACTAGATGAAACAATACAAAATACTGAAGAGTATAATAGACTGAATGAATTGCAAAAGGAAAATTATTCAAATTGGTCAATCTTATAAGATGATCAGAGTGTTCAAAGTACTGACATAGATGTATCAAATCTTGGAGATAATTTACCAATTAATACTGGAATTGATCAGAATTATAGTAAGCAAAGATTATCACAAGAATTCAAAAAATTGCTGAATAGATATGATGAATCAATACAGAAAATGAAAGACAGTGAAATGTTTAAGGAATATGAAAACAATGATTTTAATTGGGTGAACTCAAATGGAAATCAGAATTATCTAGAGGTGAATTCATTAGAAAACATTTCATATACAGAGAAGAATATACAACCATTTAAGGTAATGGAAGAAAATCAATATAATGATTTAACTGCATTTAATCATATGGAGAAGTTAGATGAAATTCAAAGATCCATTGACTTATTTATAAAGAACTCTAATTTATCTGAACAAGATGGAAGTTTTTAGTAGGAACCTATAGATACTTGTGCAACATTCACACCAAATCAGTTCTATAGAGTTGCAGAAGTTGAAAATTTTAAGGAAAAAGATTAAATTTGGGAAGGGCATGAATTACTTGATTATTTGGTAAGGGATTGTTCAGTTGGACCATCTGAGGTTATGAACCACCCTATTTCCAAAAATATAGAAGAGTCATCTGAGGTGTTAGCCACTCTTAACTTAGAAGAAGATTTTAATGCTCCTGTAACAGACAAAGTATCAAAAGAATAATCAAAAGATGTAAGTATAATATTAAGATCTGGTGTCACTTATGAAGGTCTAAAAAATGATGATAAAGAAGAACAAATTAAAGACAACTTTACAAAGAAAGAGGAAATTAAAGAAAAATCTAGTCCAGAAGACAAGGCTAATGCTGAGTTAGAACATAATACAGAATCTCAAAATAGTAAAGAGTCTAAAAACAGTAATGAAATCGAAAAGAAAGATATTATAAATGAAGAGAAGTTAACAAACGAAAATCATTTCCATTTCCACATAGGATGAGAAATGTTAAGGATCAAGAAATGGAACAAATCAGTAAAATATTTGAACAAGTTAAAGTCAATATCTCATTATTGGAAATTATTAGACAAGTTCCTTCTTATGCCAAATATCTTAAAACTCTTTGTACCAAGAATAGAAGGAAGAAAATCTTAAAAAAGGCATTTTAAGCTAAAGAGGTAAGCTCCATGTTAATTAATCCTATACCTAAAAAATTAAACGATCCAGGAACTCCTGTTATTTCCTGTTATATAGGGGATTGTTATTTTAATACAGTGTTGATAGACTTAGGGGCTAGAATTAATGTCATGCCTAGTTCTGTTTATGAGAAGTTAAAATTGAATAATATAAAACCTACAAGAATAGTGATTTAGCTAGTAGATAAATCCATAAGAATACCTTTAGGAAAAGTGGAAAATATTTTGTTAAGAGTTATGAAGTTTGTCTACCCTGTTGATTTTTTTGTAATGGAAACAAAAGCTTCAAGTATAACTCAAGATCAAGCTATAATAATTTTTGGTAGACCATTTTTAGCTACAGCCGATGCTTGCATAAGTTGTAGAAATGGTTGGATGGAATTAACTTGGGGTGATCAAAAATTAGAACCGAATATTTTCAGTGGGGTTAAGAAGAATTTTAAAGAGCTTCAATTTAAACATTTTAAGGTTAATCTAATTGAAACTTTTAAAATAGATGAGGACTTAAATGTAGAGGAATTAGATCATGTTGAAAAATGTGTAATATCAAATGAAGAAATGTTGAAAGAGGAAATCTTTGAGCAAACTGGGAATATGGATGCAAATGAAGAACAATTTGAAAAAGATAAAGAATCATTAACTTTAGAATACCCAGTGCTTGAGCTGAAACCACTTCCAGAAAATTTAAAATATGTATTTTTGGAGAACAATGAGAATCTACCAGTGATTATTGCTTCTGATTTAACATCAATACAAATAGAAAATCTTTTAAAAGTGTTGAGAAAGCATATGGAAGCAATAGGATGGTAGATGTCAAACATAAAAGGTATAAGTTCAACTATTTGCCAACATAGAATTAATCTGGAATCTGAAATTAAACCTGTTAGGCAACCATAGAGAAGATTAAATCCAAATATTAAAGAGGTTGTTAAAAAGGAAATTCTGAAATGGTTAGATAATGACATAATTTATTCAATATCTGATTGTTCTTGGGTGAGTCTAGTTCAGTTAATACCAAAAAATCTAGGATAATAGTTGTGGAAAATGACAACAAGGAATTAGTTCCAATTAGAATTCAAACTGGTTGGAGGGTTTGTATAGATTACAAAAGACTGAATGTAGCAACTAGGAAGGATCACTTTCCTTTGCCTTTTATAGATCAAATGTTAGAAAAATTAGCAGGGCATGAGTATTATTGTTTCCTAGATGACTATTTAGGTTATAATCAAATCCCTATTTCACTTGAGGATCAAGAGAAAAAAACTTTTACATGTCCTTTTGGAACATTTGCCTTTATTCGTATGCTTTTTGGGCTATGCAATGCACCTGCTACATTTCAAAGGTGTATGACAGGCATCTTCACTGATTTTATAGATGAATTTTTAGAAGTATTTATGGATGATTTTTCTATATATGGGGACTCATTTGAAAAATGTTTAATTAATTTACAGAAAGTACTAAAGAGATGTGAACAAAAAAAGTTAGTGTTAAACTAGGAAAAATGCCATTTTATGGTTAAACGAGGAATAATTTTAGGACATGTTATTTCTACTAAAGGTATAAAAGTTGACAAAGCAAAAGTAGAATTAATATCTAATTTACCTATTCCTAGAATAATTAAAGATATAAGAGCATTTTTAGGACATGCTGGTTTTTATAGAAGATTTATAAAAAACTTTAGTAAAATTGCTTGACCTTTAACTCAATTATTAATTAAGGATGCACAATTTGAATTTAATGAGGAATGCACGAAAGCATTTAATTTTCTTAAGGAAGCCCTGACCACTTCACCTATTGTCTATGCACTTGATTGGTTTCAACCTTTTGAATTAATGTGTGATGCGTCAGACTATGCACTAGGTGCAGTTCTGGGTCAAAAATTAGACAAATTACCAAGAGTAATATATTATGCTAGTAAGACATTTAACGAAACACAAATCAATTATAGTGTAATTGAAAAAGAATTTCTAGTAGTGGTTTTTGCCTTAGAAAAGTTTAGGTTATATCTAATAGGCAGTCACACTATCATCTACACTAATCACTCAGCACTTAAATATTTGTTAGTTAAAAAGGATGCTAAACCAAGGCTTATAAGATGGATTTTGCTATTACAAGAGTTTAACTTGGAAATTAATGATAAGAAAGGTTGTGAAAACACTGTGGCAGATCACATGTCAAGATTAGATACTTCATTCCTACCTAATCCACCAATAGATGATACATTTCCAAATGAGCAATTGTTTATGCTAAATCCCTACCCATGGTATGCTGATATAGTTAATTATTTGGGTACGGGTTTAGTACCTCATGATTGGTCCAATTTAGATAAGAAAATGTTTTTTTCAAGGGTTAAATATTTCTTTTGGGATGATCCTTACTTGTTTAAGCAATGCCCTGACTAGATTGTAAGGAGATGTATCCCAGAAGCAGAAACTCAATCAGTGTTGTCATTTTGTCATGATCAACCTGCTGGAGGACATTTTGGAGCTAAAAAGACTACTTTGAAAGTGCTTCATAGTGGCCTATATTGGCCAACATTATTTAAAGATGCATATGAATATTGTAAAAAATGTGTTCAATGACAAAAAGTAGGAAGAATTACAAAACGAAAAATGTTGTCATTAAATCCTATCCAAGAAGTAGAGCTTTTTGATGTCTGGGGTATAGATTTCATGGGATCTTTTCCAAATTCAAATGATTTTGTTTATATCCTCCTAACAGTAGAATATGTAACCAAGTGGATAGAGGCAATTCCTACTAAAACTAATGACTCTATAATAGTGATGAGAATTTTAAGAACCAACATAATGTCTCGATTTGGTATTCCAAAAGCAATTATCAGTGATAGGGGAACTCATTTTTTGTAACAAAAACTTTGAAAAGTAATTGAAAAGATATGGAGTGTTACATAGGTTAGCTACCCCTTACTATCCTCAAACCAGTAGACAAGTTGAAAGTGCCAACAAGCAAATTAAAGGAATCTTAGAAAAAGTAGTAAACATGACTAGGAAAGACTGGTCTGATAAGTTAGATGATTCTCTTTGGGCATATAGAACAACTTATAAAACAATATTAGGGACAACTTCATATAAATTAGTATATGACAAGGCTTGTCATTTACTTGTGGAATTAGAACATAAAGCATTATGGGCACTTAAGCAACTAAACTTAAGCATAAAAATAGTAGGTAGTAATAGACAAGTGCAATTAATAGAATTAGAGGAATTAAGAAACATGGCCTATGAAAGTTCAAAAATAGCTAAAGAAAGGATGAAAACATGGCATGATAAAAGAATTCTACACAGAATATTTGAAAAAGGGAAAGAAGTTTTATTATATAATTCACGACTACACTCTTTTCCAGGAAAATTGAAATCCAGATGGACTGGTCCATTTGTTGTTAAATATGTTTATCCTTATGGAGCAATTGATTTGGAAGATCCGCAAAGTCATGAAATTTTTAAAGTTAATGGTCAAAGATTAAAACATTTTCTAAAATTTTTAGAGAGGAGAGATGTAGAGTTCGTAGTGTTAGAAGGAGAGTGAATTAATATAATTTAATATAAAATATCAAAATCAAACAGAAAAGAATATAATTATAAGAATATATTGTTTGTAAAAAGAGTTTAATTCGAATTGTTATTGCATTTTACTTTGAGTTGCCTTGTGGGTTATCTAGTTTACCCACGTGTTAGTTCGAGGGTTATCCTGTTTACCCTCAGACTAGGTCATCATATTAAAATATTATAGCAATAGCTACTTCGTGGGTTATTTAGTTTACCCATGGAATAAGTTCGAGGGTTATTTTGTTTACCCTCGAATTGAATCGAAAAAAAAAGAAAAAAAAAACCAAAGTAAAACACTGTGGGGATAAGTCACGGGTAAGTTCGTGGGTTATCTAGTTTACCCACGTGTTAGTTCGAGAGTTATCTTGTTTACCCTCGAACCAAAAGAAAAAGAAGAAAAGTAAAAAACTGTGGGGATAAGCCACGGATAAGTCTGTGGGTTATCTAGTTTACCCACGAACTTATGCGAGGGTTATTCCCCTTTGAACCAAATACGACTTTGTCTACTAAAAATGAAAATTTTAAAAATGAAAGGTTTACTGAAATTAAACAAGATTAATCATTTGAATGAATTTAGAAAGGTTATTTCATAATTCAAATGAGCTTAAAGATAATTACAATTAAGTGAACTTAATGACAGAGGTCAAAAATTCTGAACTGCAATCATTTAATATATATGATTGTACCAGGTATGTTTAATAGAAAAAGGAAAGCTTAAATTCTCTGAAATGATTTAATTTAACAAGTGTTGTGTTAATCCACCAAACTTTGAACTTAAAAAGAGAAAAATTTCGAAAAGGATTAAAAGTAGTACCACTTGTTTAAAATTGAATTATGCAATTACACATACTTAACAGAAAACATGCATAAATTGGAATGGTAGATAGAATACAATTATCTAAAAACACATTTCATTTAAGAAGGTTTACATAGTACATTAAAGGAGAGCTTTCTCCTCAAATGTTGAATTACATCATCAAGAAAGAAAGAAAAAAGTATCTATCACTGCTCTGGGAATCTAGATTTCAATTCTGCAACTTCTACTTGTAGAGCAGCTAGCTGATTTATCATAGTGTCCACCTTCTCTACGATAGAGGCTGATCCTACCTATTGGGATGTAGATGGTTCACTTTGTAGCTGTGGTGTCGGTTGGTCCTCTACAGAGAATTGTTTTAAGTCTTTGGTAGTCAGCACCCTAGACTTTAACTTCTTTACTACCCAATCTGATAGATGAGAGGAACTTGACACCAACTGGTAGATTACATCACCATAGAATAATTTCTTTTTGATGTTAGTGATCTTTGAAATGAAAATTTAACTCCCTCTGCCCTAAATCCAGATCCACCTGCATTGGACTTGAGGCTAGAGGACTAACAGTAGCTCCTTCCTCTTCCTCTTGTCCTTCTTTCTTTTCTTCTTCCTCTTCCCTTTCAGGGAAAGTTGGCTCAAACTATATATATATATATATATAAAGGGGAAAACATATAAACACATGCATAAAAAAAAAAAAAAAAACCTAAAACAGACGTGAAGGTAATGTAGCTTAAATGATTACTTGACCCTCCTCTGAAGCAAACTGAATGGCTTCGAGGATGGTTTGATTGACCCCTTCACTATCTTGGGGTTCCAAAAATGGAACTATTGCTCCAACAGTAGATCCTTCCTCCTAAATTTAACAAAATCACATTTTAAATTACTAAAAAGGGAGAAATTGAAAGAAAACAAAAAAACAACAAATATTAAACTTAAAACCTTAAGTATACTTGCAACTCCAATTGATGCCCCACTTCTTCAACTTGAGGAACCTCCTTGTGGACTAGTGATTCACTAGGAGGAGGGTTGGCCATTCTGTATTGATGAATTAACTCCCCCAAGGTGTGTTCATCATCACTACTCTTCGTTATCCCTCCCTCCTATCCAACAATTGGAATGTCTTCCTCTTTCTCTTTTGCTTGTTGTGGTTATTGTTGTGGTGGTGGTGTTGGTACTTGCAGTGGTGGTGGTTGTTGTTGTTGTTGTTCTTCTTCTTCTTGTTCTTCCTCTCAAGAGTCTGTCTTTATCCACTCCTTATTGCTCACAGGAAGTTGAGATGTTTCAACTACTCTCTCAACCTCTTGTGGCTCAGATGGAGCTGCCATCATCTCACTGAATGCTTTGAAATCAGCCTCTCAAGGCTCTTCTTTCACTTTGACTTCAGCTACCTTTTGGAGGGCCTCAACTTCTACCATCTCCACAGCATGGGCAGCTTGCTTTGTAGTGTGCTGCCTTCACTCATATAAGGCACATTGGGAGGCAATCTCAGCCACTTCTTGGCTTTCCCCGAGAGAGATGTAGGTATGCATATAAAACTCATATTGTTCCCTCTCATCTCTGCCCTCGGGAAGGTAGGCATACACATCATCCATAACCACTGCATCTTTTTTTAAGTCTTGGATGATGGAATACACAAACTTTGTAAACCACAACTCAACCTTGGTGCGAATAATGTGTTGATCCAAGACTTACTTGGGCCTAATTGCACACTCATCCTGCCAAGCTTGCTGAGTGTAATCATCAATAGTCTGTGCCACTGCATTAGGGAGAGCCACAAATTCCCTCTCAACCTTAGTTTGGAAGTGTTTCAACTGATTTTTCAAATCATTTAAAATCTTCTCCTTAGTGTGGTCTCTTTGCAAACTACCCTTATGTCACTCGGATGAGGATAACTCAAACAGGTCAAATTTAATCAACCCCATCCAATCTTCTGTGGACAATGACCTTTGAGGCCTTATTCTCTACCATGGAGTACAAAAATATGTACTAGTCCTGATCTCAATCGACCCATTAGTGGCTAAACAAAATATCTCTTTATGGAACTAGAAAACACACTTCCTTTTCATTAAATCATGCGCCAAACGATTATTAGGGCGAGCTAATTGCTCCTGCCCTACCTCTCTCTCAACATGAGAGGCTATTTTCTCCTTGAGGAAGGTTGGCACTACAATGCTAGCCTCCCTACTCTATTTCAAACAATCAGCAGTATCTTCCCTTACCATTTTCAACTCCTGTTCTTTGATTGCAGCTTTGATCCTATGTCGCCCCTCATTGTGCCACATTTCTACATTCATTTTGAACTTCTGGAAGTTCAACATCTTAATCCACTCGTAGTTCAAAGCTGAAGCAGAGGGAGCTGTGGTGGAGGTGGAAGCCATGATGTATCGTGAGAGGAGAAGAGTACTGTGAACATAGGTCGTGAGAAAAATGGTTAATGCACAGGAGGGCCTTAATGATTTTTATAAGGATAATCGGATAATCAGACGGTCGGATGGTAAGATCCGTAAATATTTAAGAGTTTTCAGGTTTACCCACGTTGTAGTCTGAGGGTAAACACCTTTACCCTTGAACTTAGTCCGAGGGTAAACTACAGTACACAGGATCTTCAGAAATTTTATTATGCAGTCATTTCCAATCATATTAATACTCTCACATTATGCATTTACTTCATGATTATTAGATGTGTCAAGTTGAGCTTAAATGCTAATTTAATGAAGTGTTTAGATTTAATGAATTTTAGTGAGCGATGGAGATCTCTGTAGACATCTTATGCGAGATATTAAGCTATTTGCCAACGAGAGAAATTTGCAAAGTAAGTTGTGTTAGCAAAAGTGTCTGGGCATTCATTTCAGATCATTACTTTTGTTCCCACCAAGCATACAAAATGAGGAATACAATCAGTGAAGTGATTTGGTATGATGCACATTCAAGAAAATATTTGTACCATGGAATTGATTCTAAGTCAGGCATTCAACCTACATCACTAGAAGGAATTGAAAATATTTTAGGTTGTAATGGTTGACTAATTATTTATAGATATTATGGAGAACCATTTTCTAGTAGATCCGATATTGGAATTAAGAACCCTGCTATGAATGTAGAATTAATACTTCAAAACCCTAACAGAGATAAACTTGTGATGCATGACTCAGGTGCAGTCTTGACATTTAAGGGTACTACTAAAAGGATAATGCACAAATTATTTTGTTGGGACGAACCCCGAATGTGGACTGATTGGCAATACTTGTTGATTTATCATTTTGATAAACACCAATGGCAACCTGTCAAAAGAGTCTATTTTGGAGGAAGACCAACAAACAACATAAACCATGTGATTATCAAAGGAGTTATTTACTTGGTAACAAACTGTACCCCTACATTTATTAATGAAATTAATGTTATTGCCATCAATATTGAAGATGAATCAGTGAGGCTTTTACCCTTTCCATACCCTATGGGAGCACTGTCAAGTTCATTCTATGATTTAGTTGAGTTGGCTATACTAGGAGGAATCAATGGAGAGCCTCCATCACTAAGTTTAATTAGATGGTGGGATGATGATATGAAATTCGAAATTTGGAAAGTACACGACATTGAAAATTGGGAATGGAGTCGAGTCTACATTGAATTGCAACTGGAAAATCTGGGAACTCCTGACATTCCTTTTGTAGGAAAAATCAAGGGTTTCTGTTTCATCAATGGAGACACTCTTATCTATTATGCTTGGGATGATCTTTATTATTTCAAGATCTACCTGTTCGAAGGAGGCTGCAATACTGAACTTATTTATCAATTATCTTTGCCTGCTTCAGTAGTGTGGTTTCACGAGTTGATTCCTTATGCAAATACTCTGCAACAATGTGTGTAATATTTTCTATTTACCTACGTGTTAGTTCGAGGGTAAACTAGTTTACCCACGAACTTAGCTGTGAGTTATTTCAAAATTTTCCTCTGTTGAACACATGTGCAATTTTTATTTCCTTAAGAACATCTCAAAATCTATATGATTGTGGTTGTTTCATTACATATTTTTAAGAAATTTGAAATGTTATATCATTTACTACAATTATGGTATTATTGTAAACAGATGTACCTGTCGAATGACAACATTGAGATGGCAGCTAAAGCTTATCTAATGACGGTACACAAGTAAACCTTCTTTTATATTTAAATGTTGTATGTCAGGTTGGTCTAGGAATTCATCTCATAGGTTAGTTAGAACACCTCCAAGAAGAACAATTATGGCTGCCCTACAACTTGATCAACCTATTGAACAAACAATAGTAGTATGTTTTACCTTAATTTAATGAATGAACCTCCCTGTATCACACTACCTGAATGCCCTAATGACAGATTTGAATTAAATTCTAATTACATCAACCAATTACCAAAATTTCATAGATTCAAAAAAGAAGATGCTTATTGGTTCCTAAAAGAATTTAATAAAGTTTGTAATATGATGAAAGTATCAAACATGACTGTTGATGCAATTAAACTGAGGTATATGCCTTTTTCTTTAAAAGATAGTGCAAAAAGATGGTTATACAGTTTACAACCAAATTTAATTATCACATGGAATCAATTCTATTTTGAATTTCTAGGAAAATATTATCCAATGCATGTCACAATTAAAAGAAAAAATGAAAATTTAAATTGTAGATAGAAACCAAGAGAACCTTTCTGGAAATATTTTGCAAGGTTGGAGATCTCCTAGCTCAATGCCCACATCATGGAGTAGAGAGAGTGACCCAAATCTGAACTATTTATGAAGGGATTGATTATCACACCAAGACACTCTTAGAATCTTTAAGTTAAAATGGATTCCTAAACCAAGGAATAGAAAATGCTTGGAAATTTTTAGAAGATCTAGCCAAAAGAACTGTCCAATGGGAGAGTGCTGCTGAAGTAAGTTAAGAACAAATTCCTACCCCTAAAGGAGTTCATGTTATTGAACCACATATTGCTTTAGAGGCTAAGATGGCTAACTTGATACATAAAATTGATGAGTTACAGCTTAAACAAAAGACTAAGCCTACCATGCCTAAATGTATAAGTTATTTTGCCATAGGTCATGTTGTAGAAGACTATCCTATCTTAAATGACTATGAAGATGTTAATGCTTTATTCTATAATCAACGTAACAACTCAAATTTCAATCCTACTTATAATCCTAGGTGGAGGAACCATCTTAATTTTTCATGGAAAAATCCATGCCAACAACCACCTCAATCTGTAGGACAACCTTTTATTGAACAAGACGTAATGAACAATAGTTCTTTAAATGTAAATCATAATCAATCTGTTCATGATCAAACTTTTGAGAAACAAATATCAAACTTACTGCAAAAAGTAGATTCAACATTAAAATTGAATCCCCAAATTGTAACACATGATCAAGCTATTAATAGAATTGAAACCCAATTAAACCAAATATCGAATTCACTAAACCTAAGAAACAAAGGTGCTCTTCCAAGCCAATCTGTACAAAATCCCCATGTACCTGATGGGCATACAGCTCATGGAGGGGATGTGCAACACCACTCGACTTAAGCTAATGAAGCTGCAATTTGGTGGTGTCTGTTTATAAACCACCTGGTTTTCTTGTGAGCCATTACAAGTCCACAAGCTTAGCACTATAGGTGCACTATTTTTATTTCTTTGTTTTGAGAAAATATCACTCCTTTTTCAACATATCTTATTGATGTATAGCACTAGTATTTAATTTCGACAGCATTACTCATGCATTTCAAATGCTTTATCATACTGAGTTCAATGCATTATTTAGCATGCATCACATTCATATGCTTGATATGAAGGAGAAGTCTACTTTATTTTATAGTTGTTATAAATTTTCTTATTCATACTGAACTTTTCTATTTACATTGAGGACAATGCAAAGTTTAAGTATGGGGGGGAGGTTTATGTTTCATTTCAGTTTTATGTTTCATCAGTTTAAATAGTTTAAAAATGTTCAAAATTTTAAATTTTTTGCATCTTTTATATCTTTTATATTTTTCTCGAGGACAAACCTTGAGGAAAATGAGTTTCAAGTGCTGCTATTAGAATTAATGGGAAGACCTTGTTATACTGAGAAAGAATCTCCAGAGCTAATTCCAAATAACCTATTGCCCTTAGATGAGATAGATTTCAGATTAACTTGTGCAATGGATTGAGTCTTCTTGTTTCATTTGAATTAATGCCTTGTTCACCTAATTTTCTAAAGAGGATTCAATTTCTTTCTCTTTACCCTGTTTGAGTGGAGAGATAACCTATGTTGAGTGCCACCAAAAAAAAGAAAAAATTAATCATGATATGAAAATTTTCCATTCTAGTGTGCATTATATTAAGATATCTCCCAATGTTTCTGAGTTAGAGGTGATGTGAAGGAAGGTAGCAAGGGTTTGAGCTTTAATGCATGTACCCTCTCTTTCATCCGGCTATCACCCGGAGGCCCATGGGTTTTCGTCGGCCCCGCCGGCAGATGGACTGAGGTACAGAGAATGGAAAGGTGTTTGTGTGAGCGCATCACCACGCGTGGTTTATGGCTCGTTGAACAGAGTTGCCACCTTATTTTTGGGTAGAAAACAAGCAAAACTGGATGGCAAAGTGTCCTTTCACCATCGAAACGATAAAACCACAGGAATTACGTAAAGTCATGTAACATGAGAGAACTGGATACGGGGCTCAGGGTACTGTTGTGGAAGGTGTTAGGCACCCCCAGACAGCCCAGGCATTCCCAGCCTCTCTTCGGCTTTAAAACGGAAAACATGATAGTCAATCCAGCCAGGTACGGCCTTACCTTGGAAGACTTTCCAGGGTGTTTAGAGGGATAACCATATCCCTTTCGATGAAAATAAACGAGAATCAAGTAAACAAATGGGAATTGAATGAAACGGGGATTCATATTGGATCCGGTGGTGAATAGGGGAGAAAAAGATGGGTTTTCAGGGAATCGGTAGCCAGCTACTTGTACCGGTTGACTGGCGGCTGGTTGGCTGCCTTCCCAACCCATTTGCGCAGTCGTGGGGTTTTGGGGAAACGGGGGCCGGTTCCTTGAATTGGCCAGCCGACGGCTTGCCGGCTGTTTCCCCCCCGCACCCATGGGGGGGTTTTGGGGAAACGGGGGTCGGTGGCTTGCCGGCTGTTTCCCCCTTCCATGTGCAGCCATGGGGTTTTGGGGAAATGGGGGTTGGTTCCTTGAAACGGCCAGCTGGTGGCTTGCAGACTGTTTCCCCCTTCCATGTGCAGCCATGGGGTTTTGGGGAAATGGGGGCCGGTTCCTTGAACCGGCCAGCCGACGGCTTGCTGGCTGTTTCCCCCTCCTTGCAAACCCATGGGGGTTTTGGGGAAACGGGGGCCGGTTCCTTGAACCGGCCAACTGGCGGCTTGCTGGCTGTTTCCCCCTCCTTGTGCAGCCATGGGGGTTTTGGGGAAACGGGGGCCGGTTCCTTGAACCGGCCAGCCGGCGGCTTTCTGGCTGTTTTCCCCCTCCATGCGTACACATGGGGGTTTTTGGGAAACGGGGGCCGGTTCCTTGAACCGGCCAGCCGGTGGCTTGCCGGCTATTTCCCCCTTCCATGTGCAACCATGGGGTTTTGGGGAAATAGGGGCCGGTTCCTTGAACTGGCCAGTCGGTGGCTTGCTGGCTGTTTTCCCCTCCATGCGTACCCATGGGGGTTTTTGGGAAATGGGGGCCGGTTCCTTGAACCGGCCAGCCGGCGGCTTGCCGGCTATTTCCCCCCTCCAAGGGCACCCATGGGGGTTTTGGGGAAACGGGGGCCGGTTCCTTGAAACGGCCAGCTGGCAGCTTGCCGGCTGTTTCCCCCCTCCTTGCGCATCCATGGTGGTTTTGGGGAAATGGGGGGCCGGTTCCTTGAACCGCCAGCCGGCGGCTTGCCGGTTGTTTCCCCACCCCTTTTTCTCTTGACGTCAGTAAAAGCTGGGATTTAACGGAGGACTTATATTTTTCGGGGTATCGAGAGGGTGGGCTTACGCCTCCTGAAAAAAAGCTTACGAGGATCGTCGGGTTGTACTTGTTCGTACACCTGAACGGCTGCCGCCGCATCCTCACTAGTGGCGTCATCCCGTAAACTTTTCCGGGGCATCGGGAGAGTAGACTTACGTCTCCCGGAAAAATGTACGGGGACCATCGGGTTGTAGGTGTTCGTACACTCGAACGGCCGCCGCCGGCATCCTTGCCGGTGGCATCATCCCGGAAACTTTTCCGGGGCATCGGGAGAGTAGACTTACGTCTCCTGCAAAAACATACGGGGACCGTCGGGTTGTACGTGTTCGTACACCCAAACGGCTGCCACCAGCGTCCTTGCTGGTGGCATCATCCCAGAAACTTTTCCGGGACCTCGAGAAGGATTCGTAGAGAGCGGTTAAAAATTTGTAAACCTTTGGGAAACTTGGGGTTTCCATGTAAAAAGACTCGACAGAAGGGTCACAAGTGAACTAAGCACGACCGGGCCGGGTGGATTAACCCGGCCAGGAGGGCGGCCACCAGTACCTTCGGACGTGTTTCCGAAGGAATGATACCCAGGTTTGTCCTCCGATCGTCCCCTTGCACAGGGAGGGCGTTATGCGGTCGGGGCTCGACGAAACATAGTAAAAAAACTTACGTAAAACGGCAAGGGTGGAAGGACTTACCTGTAGGGGGGTCGTCGACGGGGATCGGAAGTCCTCGTTCCGGCACGGCGAAAAGGCGTCGGGGCCCCGAGTTGCTTTCCTCCTTCGGAACCGATGGATGGTCGTTTCTCCCGTGGGTGTCGGCAAAAATCCCAGGAAATCCCGCCCTTCGGAAATGCTTCGCTCCTCCTTCCAGCCTCCTCTCTTCGGAAATTCAAGCCTCCTCCTTCTTCAAAATTTTTTAGCCTCCTCTTAGTGGTGTAGGGGGCCGCCCTTTTTATAGGGGGTTGCCTTCCTTCTTTGGGGGCGCCCAAAGATGGAAGGCGGCGTAATTCCGGCTTGATTACGCGGTCCGCGTAATTGGTGGATTTGCGAGATTTACGTAGTTAAATCTCGTCATATTTTCGTGATTGATTCGGCTTGCCTTCTGGGGTAGCCAATCGACAGCCGCTACGTGGCAGGCGGAAGCCGGCTGGTTCCCCGATCATTCGCACGAAGATGTGGTTTTTGTGGTCCGGGTGTCGCTTCCTTGAAGTGGTTGCTAGCGGCAAGTCAGCTCCATCCCCTTAACTTTTTACCTCCATGCGCACCCGTGGGGGTTTTGGGGAAACGGGGGCCGATTCCTTGAACCGGCCAGCCGGTGGCTTGCCGGCTGTTCCCCCCTTCATGCGCACCCATGGGGGGTTTTGGGGAAACGGGGGCCGGTTCCTTGAACCGGCCAGCCGGCTGCTTGCCGACTGTTTCCCCCCTTCATGCGCACCCATGGGGGGTTTTGGGGAAACGATGGGCCGGTTCCTTCAACCTGCCAGCTGGCGGCTTGCCGGCTATTTCCCCCCTTCATGCGCACCCATGGGGGCTTTTGTGGAAACGGGGGCCGGTTCCATGAACCGGCCAGCCGGCTGCTTGCCGGCTGTTTCCCCCCTCCATGCAGATGCATAGGGGGTTTTGGGGAAACGGGGGCCGGTTCCTTGAACCGGCCAGTCGGCGGCAAGCCGGTTCCTTCCCCCGAATTTTTTACCAACTATGGGTTTTTTGGGGGTTTTGGTGCCGCTTCCTTGAAGCGGCTTGCTGGCGGCAGGTCGGCACCATCCCCCTTTTAAGCATGGGGTCAACAGAATGCCCCTCCCTTGGCGAGGTTGTATGACTTTTGAGGAAGGAAACCGACATCCTAGGGTTGAATGACCCTCCATGCGTAGACGGTAGGTCCTGTGAGATTTCACGCTTTCGTGAATTATCTGTTGTAGGTTGGGCAATAGAATCGGGCTTACACCCTCAGTCACTTGACCAGGGGATGCCATTGTGTTAGCCAGTTGGTTGCACGGTAGCCACCTTGTGGTTGTCGGTGACCGAGTAACGAGGTGGAAAGTGTTTGCGTACCGTGCCCGAAGGTTGGGCCGTATCTCTCCACGTCTTAGATCTTGAATGACTGATCACGCGGCAACCACCTTGTGGGAGCTGGCCTCCAGGATGTGATGTGAAGGCTTCACGTGTTTCTTTTCTAAAAGTTGTTGTGAATAGTCACATCATGCTTTTCGTGACATTACTTCTCGTCCGATTGGTTACGCGGTTGCCGCCTTGTGGGAGGCGGCAACCGGCTGAGGATGTGGTATGTTACTTTTTCAAAAGCTGCTACTATACCAGTGGTCATGTCGTACCTTTCCAATTTTACATTCGAGCTGGCCATTCACGTGGTTGCCGCTTAGCAGGAGGCAGCAACCGGTTGGTGGCATAATTGAAAAAGCTGCAATGGACGCAGTGAATGGTCACGTCGTACTTTTGTGATTTTACCTTCGAGCCGGCTGTTCATGCGGTTACCGCCTAGCAGGAGGCGACAACCGGACGAAGGCCTCACGTGCTTTCATACTTTTCTCAATTTTTGTTTGTCTTTTTCAGTTTTCGTGTAACTTTCTTGGTTACCATGCCTTGACCGTACCTTTTAAAAGTTGTCAGGAATCGTTTTAGCTTTCTTGATTTTTGTGCAACCGGTTTTTGAACCGGTTGCCGCTTCCAACCACGCAGAATCCGGGTAACTAATTTTCCTATAAATAGAGGGGAGGTCGTTGGAGATTTTCTCATCCCTCCCTCTCGTTTTCACTCCTCCCTTGAGCTCTCACTTGGATTTTCTTCCATCTCTCCTTAACTTCTTCCTTTGAGCTTTAATCAACATGCCTCGCACCAAAAATGTTATGGGGCACGTTCGCCAATCTGCTTCTGGGTCTGCGCGACAATGGTTCGATCTTCTGCCAGCTTGCTAGACCGACAGCTGGTCGGCTGCCTTCTCGACCCATTTGCGCAGCCATGGGGTTTTGGGGAAACGGGGGTTGGTTCCTTGAACCGGCTAGCCGGCGGCTTGCCGGCTATTTCCCCCTTCCATGCGCACACATGGGGGTTTTGGGGAAATGGGGGTCGGTTGCTTGAACCGGCCAACCGACGGCTTGCCGGCTGTTTCCCCCTTCCATGTGCAGCCATGGGGGTTTTGGGGAAACAGGGGCCGGTTCCTTGAACCGGCCAGCCGGCGGCTTGCCGGCTATTTCCCCCTTCCATGTGCAGCCATGGGGGTTTTGGGGAAATGGGGGCCGGTTCCTTGAACCGGCCAGTCGGCGGCTTGCCGGCTGTTTCCCCCTTCCACGTGCAACCATGAGGGTTTTGGGGAAACGGGGGCCGATTCCTTGAACCGGCCAGCCGGTGGCTTGCCGGCTGTTTCCCCCTTCCATGTGCAGCCATAGGGGTTTTGGGGAAACGGGGGCCAGTTCCCTGAACCGGTCAACCGGCGGCTTGCCGGCTGTTTCCCTCTTCCATGTGCAGCCATGTGGGTTTTGGGGAAACGGGGGCCGGTTCCTTGAACCGGCCAGCTGACGGCTTGCCAGCTGTTTCCCCCATCCATGTGCAGCCATGGGGGTTTTGGGGAAATGGGGGTCGATTCCTTGAGTCAGCCAGCTGGCTATTTCCCCCTTCCATGTGTAGCCATAAGGGTTTTGGGGAAACGGGGGCCGGTTCCCTGAACCGGTCAGCCGGCGGCTTGCCGACTGTTTCCCTCTTCCATGTGTAGCCATGGGGGTTTTGGGGAAACGGAGGCCGGTTCCTTGAACTGGTCAGCCGACGGCTTGCCAGCTGTTTCCCCCATCCATGTGCAGCCATGGGGGTTTTGGGGAAACGGGGGTCGATTCCTTGAATTGGCCAGTCGGCTGTTTCCCCCTTCCATGTGTAGCCATAGGGGTTTTGGGGAAATGGGGGCCGGTTCCCTGAATCGGTCAGCCGACGGCTTGCCGGTTGTTTCCCTCTTCCATGTGCAGCCATGTGGGTTTTGGGGAAACGGGGGCCGGTTCCTTGAACCGGCCAGCCGGCGGCTTGCCGGCTGTTTCCCCCTTCCATGTGCAGCCATGGGGGTTTTGGGGAAACGGGGGCCGGTGGCCTGCCGACTGTTTCCCCCTTCCTTGTGCAGTCATGGGGATTTTGGGGGTGCCGGCAACCGGTTTGTTGGTGGCAGGCTGGTTACATGCCCGACCCATATGCCTAAGTATGGTTTTTGGGGTATGTTGAGGAGTCGATCGTACCTGGGTATTGGTGGCAGTGGCCGGTCGTTTTACTTGACAACCGGTTTATTTTTCTGTGCGTCGTCTCGTCTTGCATGGGTTGTGGTCTCGGCGTCCAACGGTCTGAGCTGGTGTGCATGGGTGAACTTTCCTCACCTTTGTCTGGGATAGTTGACGTTCTGACTTGGGTTGTGTTGAGGAGTCGAACATACCTGGGTAATGGTGACAGTGGCCAGTTGATCTTACCTGGCAACCGGTTATTTTGCCTACACGCTTGATTATAGATTAGTTCCAAAGGTGGGGAAGGAGTGTTGTCCCTTCCCCTCATACATGAATATCTATGCCGTGTTGTGTAGAAAGGTCGGGACGTTTTCTGGTGACTCCTTTTTTGGCCTTTGGTTTCGTTGCTTCTGTATAGGGGTTTTCAAGCGGGTGCCCGTGATAGAGTTTGCGCAAGGTAGCTGTTCCGCCCCAATTGTGCTCTTTGGACCTGTAGGGGAATAAAAGGTAGCTCACCTTACGTTAAGAGATAACTGCTTGGACATTCACGCATGTGAGTTTGGAAACGTAGTTCCCTTGTCCAGTAGAAGCGACCCTTAGGCGACAAAGACGGGTCGAGAGGAGAGATCCAAGAGCTGTCCTTCTACCCATAGTCATGTTGATTCATCCTCATTAGTTCGCTCTGGGGTCGTAGAAATGTTTGGTTGAATCATGCGGGTTCTGGAAATGTGGTTATTGGAACCTAGGGGTGGAAGCGACTTTCAGCGGGATGCCAAGCGCAATGTTGACGACTTAGATGGGATGTCAAGCCCTAGGATAATAGAAAAAGGGAGAAGTGGGTGTCGACAAATGGGTTCCGGCACCCGGTTCTATTGGTGGACTTCGATGGGTTGCCAAGCCTTGATAGAAGGGGACACTTGGTCAATCGCGACAAGCCGGGTATTGGACTGCCAACAGATGGCAGAATCCTAAGATCTACCCTTCCCTTATATAGGAGTCCATATGCTTTCAGGACTCAGCAACAAGTAACTTTTCCTTTTTTTTTTTCTTTTTTTTTTTTTCTTTCCTTTCTCTTTTACATTCTGTTTTTCTTTTTCCTTTTTTTTTTTTTTTTTTTTCTATTGAAGAAGTATTCTAGCCACTGACTTTTCTTCTTCTCTATTTTTTATTGTTCTTCTCTATTACAAAATAGAAGATAAGAAAACTGAATAAAAGAATGCTACTAGCCCTCCCCACATACTGTTGGCAAGTAAAATAACCCGACGT
>JAMKPZ010001737.1:0-23519 GCA_024699675.1 Amphibolis antarctica | reverse complement strand
CTTCATGGATGGATTCTCTGGATACAATCAAATCCTCATGGCAGAGGAAGACAAGGAGAAGACCGCATTCACAACCCCTTGGGGCGTCTTCTATTACAGGGTGATGCCATTCGGGCTCAAAAATGCAGGTGCTACTTACCAAAGAGTCATGACCACCCTCTTCCACGACATGATGCACAAAGAAGTCGAAGTCTACATCGACGACATGGTAGTGAAGGTGCGCACTCATCAACAGCATCTCAAGCACTTAAGAAGGTTGTTCGAGCACCTAAAGAAGTACAAGCTCAGATTGAATCCGTCAAAATCAACATTCGGGGCCACCACTGGGAAGCTCCTCAGCTTCTTCATCAGCAAATAGGGCATTGAGGTAGATCTCGACAAGGCAAAAGAAATCTTAGACATGCCTCCACCACAGACGGAACAACAGATATGGAGCTTGCTAGGAAGGCTACAATACATCGCGCGTTTCATCTCGTGCCTCACGCCAATCTACGAGCCTTTCTTCAAACTGTTGAAGAAAAACACTAGCTTCACGTGGACGACAGAATGCCGAGTCACCTTTGACCACATCAAGCATCAGCTGTCTCGACCGCCGGTTCTCGTACCACCTCACCCCGGACGACTGCTTTTCTTGTACATGTCGGTAACAACTTCCTCCATGGGTGCAGTATTGGGCCAACATGACATCACTGGCAGAATCGAGCAAGCCATATACTACCTCAGTAAGAAGTTTACCTAAGTAGAAGAATGGTATGAGCTGATTGGAAAGTACTATCTCTCGCTAGTCTGGATGGTGAAAAAGCTACGACACTACCTGGTGGTCTACCCAGTTTTGTTGCTCAACCGCCTAGATCCCCTGCGCTACCTCTTCGACCAGCCGGCCTTGGTAGGTAGATGCGTGAAATGGCAAATGCTCCTCGCAGAATTTGACATCCAGTACGTATCCCAGAAATCAATGAAGGCCCAAGCCATGGCCGACCAACTGGCCCACCAGCCCCTACCAGATTACCAACCATTGGAAGATTCATTCCCTGATGAGCCCATCTTCACCATCAACGAGCTGAATCCAGACCAACTGGATCTGGACCAGCTAGACCCTGACCTACCAAAACCCCATACCTTGTACTTTGACGGAGCAGTCAATACCAAAGGTCGCAGGGTAGGGATCGTCTTAGTGGATCCTCAAGGAAGGATGCTGCCCGTAGCCAAGCAGCTTCTCTTCACAGGCTCACACAACGAGGCAGAATACGAGGCCTGTATCATGGGGCTACGACTTGCATTGGAACTCCGGGTCACCCATCTGCAAGTATTCGGCGATGCCATGCTGGTAATTTCTCAAACCCTCAACAGTTGTAAAACTCGAGACCCCAAGCTTTAGCCGTACCAGGAACTTGTTCTACAATTAGCAAGAGACTTCCAGTTCATCCACTTCCAACACATCAGCCACAAGCGTAACCCATACGCAGACGCTCTAGCCGTCCTAGCCTCATGGGTAGTGGTCACGGAAGGGCAGAGCATTGCTATGGAAGTCACAACACTTCGCCAATCGGCCTACAATGAGAATGTCTACCGCCCTACAAAAGTCCCTAGAAAGGCCCACGCCAGACCCACAGCTTTGCCTTTGGATAGCCGCACCAATAGCCAGTAGACTGTCGACCAACATAGAGAACCAATTCTAGCTGACAAACCAAACAATACAGATCATAGGTCCCCAGACGATAACCTAGGGAATTCACAGCAAGAGGATCGCCCATGGTATTTAGATATACAAGCCTTCTTGGAGACCAAAGAGTTCCCCCCAGAGGCTACCACCCAAGACAAACGTACGTTGTCAAAACTGGCAGCCAGCTACATCCAGCTACGTCTTCAGCGGGGGACAACTCTACAAAAGGTCTCACAACTAGACTCTCCTCCAGTGCATAACCTCACCCGAGGCACGTACAATTATGCAAGAAATCCATGAAGGTGTCTGCGGATCCCACATGAACGGGATCCTCCTGGCGTAAAAGATCATGCTCCAAGGCTACTACTGGAGCACAATGGAAGTAGACTGCATCGCGTACGTCCGTCGTTGTCACCAATGCCAGGTACATGGAAACCTCATCCACGCGCCCCCCAAGGAATTATACAACATGGCTTCTCCTTGGCGATTCTCCATGTGGGCCCTAGACGGGGTAGGTGAGGTCAAGCCGACAGCCACCAATGGACACAGGTATATACTGGTAGCCATCGATTACTTCACCAGGTGGGTGGAGGCAGTATCCTATAAGACAGTCACGGCAGCCGCCACCTAGAAGTTCTTGCGCAACAACATCGTCACCAGGTATGGCATCCCCTTCAAGGTAGTGACCGATAACGGCACCAACTTCACAGCCAAGTAGGTCACCAGCTATTTCGAGCAGTGTCACATCCGTCACCTAAGGGCATCCCCCTTCCAGCCACAGATGAACGAAGCAGTCGAAGCAGCTAACAAGACGCTAGTCCGGATTCTCAAGAAGATGGTTCGAACACACAAAGATTGGCACGACCACCTCCCGTATGCACTCTGGGCCTACTGAACATCCCTGCGGACCACTACCGGAGCAACGCCATACTCGTTGGTATACGGGTCTGAAGCAGTGTTGCTAGTGGAAGTAGAACTCCCATCCCTTCGCATCCTCAAAGAAGTAGCGGACTTCGATGATCAGTGGTCAGAATCGCGCCTACTGCAACTGAACCTCCTTGATGAAAGAAGGTTGAGGGCGTTGAACCATGCCCAGACTTATCAAAGAAAAATGGCAAGGGCTTACAACAAGAAGGTGCATCCCCGACTCCTTAAAACCGGTAATCTAGTCCTTCGCTCCATTTTTCCAACAGGTTCAACGGGGAAATTCTCCCCAAACTGGCGTGGCCCGTACGTCATCACCAGAACCCTTAGCGAAGGGGCCGCTTACCTTTTTGATGAAGCCACCCAACAAGAGTTCGGCTTGGTCAATCTATTGCAGCTGAAGAAGTTCTACCCTTAAGATGAACTCGACCGGGGATCACTGTGGCCACTGCCTTTAAACAAGCTAGCAACCCACACCTCCACCTGACTCTCCACCGGTTGACCGAGAGGTCAGGTCTGGGCAGGTACACTCCTTTCTTCGATAAATTCCCTTTTATGACTTACACGTCACACGAGGCACACACGATGCACAAATGACGAGCAGGTCCAACCGCATCCCCTCGATCTTAGAACCATGGAATGACCAACTCATCATTCACCAGAAGAAATGCCTGAAAACTGGAAAATGACTCGGCCCCCATCTACGGCATGTCACTCGAATACTTACACACCCCACCGTCCAACCGGCCTACAACCAGCCGCCACCTCCGACATACCCGGCAACCGCATCCACAACCGACGGTGAGAACAGTTTGCAGCAGAAGGCAGCGCATCCGACTCAAGAAGTGCTATTCAGACCTTTGGGACGAACTACCGACCCCAAGAGTGACACCAACTACATCCAGATTTCTACATCGAAAACCCAAGCACCCATATTGTTTAACTCCGATGGCACAAAGATGGAACAAGGTGAGTAATCCAGGTTCGTCCCTATCCCCATGGTCTTTGCTGATTCTGAGTGGTTACAAGATAACGATGGGAGATCACTTCTCCCCTTGAATGAGTATCCAACCTCCCATTCTTTACCTAGCCCAAGTGCCACCCGACAATGAGGGAGATCACAAACTTCGGCTCCCTCTGGGTAAGGTATTCCCCCTTGGTACACCAGCCGCGACAACGTCGGGTTATTTTACTTACCAACAGCATGTGGGGAGGGCTAGTAGCATTCTTTTATTCAATTTTCTTATCTTCTATTTTGTAATAGAAAAGAACAAAAAAAAGAGAAGAAGAAAAGTTAGTGGCTAGAATCCTTCTTCAATAGAAAAAAAAGAGAGAAAGGAAAAAGAAAAACAAAACAGACAAAGAGAAAGGAAAAAGAAAAACAAAACAGACAAAGAGAAAGGAAAAAGAAAAACAAAATAGACAAAGAGAAAGGAAAAAGAAAAAGAAAACAGACAAAGAGAAAGGAAAAAGAAAAAAAGAAAAAAAAAAGAGAAAAAGAAAAAAAAGAAAAAAAAGAAAAAGAAAAGAAAAAGTTACTTGTTGCTGAGTCCTGAAAGCATTTGGACTCCTGTGTAAGGGAAGGGTAGATCTTAGGATTCTGCCATCTGTTAGTAGTCCAATACCCGGCTTGTCGCGATTGACCAAATATCCCCTTCTTTCAGGGCTTGTTAACCCATCGAAGTCTGCCAATACAACCGGGTGCCGGAACCCATTTGCCGACACCCACTTCTCCCTTTTTCTCTTATCCTAGGGCTTGACATCCCAGCTAAGTCGTCAACATTTGGCTTGGCATCCCGCTGAAAGTTGCTTCCACCCGCGGGTTCCAATGCCCACGTTTACGGAACCCGCACAGCTCTATCTACTACCTCTACTACCCCAGAGTCAATCCGTGAGGAAGAATCAGCATAACTATGGGCAGGAGGACAACTCTTGGATCTCTCCTCTCAACCCATTTTTGTCGCCTAAGGGTCATTTCCACCGGACAAGGGAACCAAGTTCCCCAAACTCACATGCATGAATGTCCAGTGGTCGTCTCTTGACGTGAGGTGAGCCACCTTTCATTCCCCTGCAGGTCCAGATAGCACAATTGGGTTGGAACAGCTACCTTGCGCAAACTCCATCACGGGCACTCGCTTGAAAACCCCTATACATAATCAACAAAACGAAATGCCGGAAAAAGAGTCACCAAAAAACGTCCCGGCCTTTCCACACGACACGGCACAGATATTCATGGATAAGGGGAACGAACAACACTCCTTCCCACCTTTGGAAACTAACGTGTAATTGAGTGTGCAGGCAAATCAGTTGGTTGCCGAGTAAAACAACCGGCCACCGCCACCACCACTTAAGGATGTTCGACTCTTCAACACAACCCAAGACTGAACGTCAACTATTCCACGAAGAGATGAGGAAAGCTCGCCCACGTACGTCGCCTAGCTCAGACCATTGGACGCCCAGACCACGACCCGCGTAAGACGAGACGTCAAGCGGAAAAATCAGCCGATTGCTGGGTAAATCGGTCGGCCACCGCCACTGGTACCCAGGTATGGTCAACTCCTCAACATTCCCCGAAAACCATGCTTAGACGTATGGATCGGGTGTTTAACTGGCCCGCCACCAGCAAACCGGTAAGAAAACTCGATTACCGGCACACCGAAAACCATGCTTAGACATATGGATCGGGCATTTAACCGGCCCGCCACTGGCAAACCAATAAGAAAACCCGATTGCCGATTCCACGAAAACCATGCTTAGACGTATGGATCGGGGGTTTAACCGGCCCGCCACCGGCAAACCGGTAAGAAAACCCGATTGCCGGCACCCTGAAAACCATGCTTAGACGTATGGATCGGGCGTTTAACCGGCCCGCCACCGGAAAACCGGTAAGAAAAGCCGGTTGCCGGCACCCTGAAAACCATACTTAGACGTATGGATCAAGCATTTAACCAGCCCGCCACCGGCAAACCGGTAAGAAAACTCGATTGCCGGCACCCCGAAAACCATACTTAGACGTATGGATCGGGCGTTTAACCGGCCTGCCACCGGCAAATCGGTAAGAAAACCCGATTTCCGGCACCCCGAAAACCATAATTGGACGTAGGGATCGGGCATTTAAACGGCCCGCCACCGGCAAACCGGTAAGAAAACCCTGTTGCCGGCACCCCGAAAACCATGCTTAGACCCATGGATCGGGCATTTAATTGGCCCACCACCGACAAACCAGTAAGAAAACCCGGTTGCCGGCACCCCGAAAACCATCCTTTGATGTATGGATCGGGCGTTTAACCGGCCCGCCATCGGCAAACCGGTAAGAAAACTCGGATGCCGGCACCCCGAAAACCATGCTTAGACGCATGGATCGGGCGTTTAACCGGCCCGCCACTGGCAAACCGGTAAAATAACTTGGCTGCCGGCTCCCAAAAATCCTAGCATGGCACAAACGTGGTCTTCATGTCATCACCCCGCATTTCACCCACAAACTCACAAAAATACTTGAAAGTATAATTATGGACAAATTTTTACTAAAGTTAAGATGTGATTCATTACTTAAAAAGGGGGTACAAGCAGACTACTCCTCCTCAGAAGACATCAGTGGTTCAAACCTCTAGGGCTCAAACCTCCGGGGGTCGGTTCTTTGACGCTCTCGTCTCCACTGGTCACGGGCTCGCTCCTGATGCTCTATCCGCTCCACTAGGTGGATCAACTGGTTTTCCTGGCTCAACAACCGATAAGGACTTCGTCTCGAGCATTGAGACGATCCAGTGACATGCGTAAGCCCTCAGCAAAATTCGGGTCCAGAGAAGTTCCGCCGGCAGGTCGAGAAGTAGAAGCAGTGGGCCGATGCCCAGTCGAAGTCCCGCCGGATGACGAGCTGCTCCGCTTCGACGCGAGCCTCTCGTACCGACGCAGGTCAACTGATGTAATGGGCCGGGTCTGGAGCAGGACCCTCTGCCAGCCTCCGGTTGAGATGCAGAGGAAGTGGGCCAGTTCCACCATCGCCTCCCCAAAGAGCAACTGGTTGGGAGGCCGCCAGACCGGGAGAATCACGCCACACATCTGGCGCTGAACCGCCGCCGCCCAATTCACCTAGCAACCCGTTTCTACCGCGAAAGTCGCAAGGTAAGTCGCCACACTAATCTCGTCCCAATGCCCCCCCTTCGGGAGGATCGTATTGTTAAGAACAAAGGAGACGAGGTGGGCCACCTGGTTCAGGTCCCGGGCCTTTACGATCCGTTGATCAAGATCGGCTTCCGCGGCAACTGTCGTGTTGATGTCGCCAATGCTCTAGGGAAGGTTCGAAAGGGAGGAGAAGATGTCCAGGCCGGTGAAGCGGAGGCCCAACACCTCAAACAGGAGCGCGTCGGAGAATTCCACCAGTCCTGACTAGAGGCTCAGAACAAGTTGCGACTCCACCTCCGACAGGTTGGAGTACATCTTGGCCACCAAGCAGGGGACGGTCTCGACCCGGCAGAAGTCCCAGACGAAAGAAAGCAAGCCCTGCCTAGCAAACAGCTGGTCCATCTCCGGCAACGGGTCGAAGTTAGCCGGCCTACCAAACAACACCGTCTTTACAGCCAAGCGGCCGTCAACGGGGGACGCCAAATCCTGGTCGGTTTCCGGGGGAGCCACGCCATTCGCCGCCGCCTCCTCAGAACTGGTCAGAGTCCGATACCAAGGGAGTGCTAGCCGAAACTATCCTGCGTCCGAAGCCGCATCATCGGGGATCTCAAACGGCACCAATGGAGTCTCGGTGAGGTGCTATTGCCAGTCCACCATGGTCTTGCGATGCATCCGGCGCCGCGAGCTTTGAAGGGGGCCCTCCGCCAACGCCTCACCTTCCACTGGCACACGAGAGCTAGAGGCACCAGAGCTCCGTTGCCATTCCCCCAACCACCAATGGGACATGGCCTCAGTCGAAGTAGCATCGCAGCCATTGTCGGTTAGTTCGAAGAAAATGGTTAGGCGGGCCAACTCGGCCCGGTTGGGATAGGTGAGCTGCTCCGCCGGCATATTCCTCAATGTTACCGATAGAAGACCAAGCCATCGTCGTGCAGACCTAGAAGCTGATTGTCAGACGTGCCCCATAACATTCTTTGTGCGAGGCATGCTGATTAAGCTCGAGAGAAGAAGTTAATGAAAGACAGAAGAAAATTCAAACAAGAACTCAAGGAAGAGATGAAAGCAAGAGGGAGAGATGAGGAAATCTCCAACGACCTCACCCTCTATTTATAGAGAAATGATCACCTGGATTCCGCATAGCCAGAGGTGGCAACCAGTTCAAAAACCAGTTGCACAAAAATCAAGAAAGCTGAAATGATTCCTGACAACTTTGAAAAGGTACGGTCAAGGCACGGTAACCGAGAAAGTTGCACGGAAACTGGAAAAGACGAACGAAAATCGAGAAAGGTACGGCAAGCACGTGAGACGTACACACCTTCGTCTGGTTGCCTCCTAACTAGCCGGTTAAAAAGGGGAAATCATAAAGGTACGACGTGACCATTCACTACATCCACCGCAGCTTTTGAAAAAAAAAAAAAAAAAAAAACAAAGTACGTAAGGAATCACGTCACCAGCTGGTTGCCGCCTCCAGCAAAGCGGCACCCGGATCCCCAAAAACCCACATTTTGTGAAAAGTTGGGGGGACGGAGCCGGCTAGCCACTTCAAGGAAGCGGCACCCGGATCCCTAAAAACCCACATTTGGTGAAAAGTTGGGGGGATGGAGCCGGCTAGCCGCCGGCAAGCCACTTCAAGGAAGCGGCACCCGGATCCGCAAAAACCCACATTTGGTGAAAAGTTGGGGGGATGGAGCTGGCTAGCCGCTGGCAAGCCGCTTCAAGGAAGCGTCACCCGAATCCGCAAAAACCCACATTTGGTGAAAAGTTGGAGGGATGGAGCTGGCTAGCCGTCGGCAAGCCGCTTCAAGGAAGCGACACACGGATCCCCAAAAACCCACATTTGGCGAAAAGTTTGGGGGATGGAGCCGGCTAGCCGCCGGCAAGCCGCTTCAAGGAAGCGGCACCCAGATCCCCGAAAACCCACATTTGGTGAGAAGTTGGGGGATGGAGCCGACTAGCCGCCAACAAGCTGCTTCAAGGAAGCAGCACCCGGATCCCCCAAAAACCCACATTTGGTGAAAATGATCGAGGGACCAGCCGACCTCCGTCTACCACGAAGCAGCTGCCGGTTAGTTACCCAGAAAGGCAAGCCAAATCAATTAGAGGGATTCAACGAGATTTAACCACTGAAATCTCGCAAATCAATCAATTATGCGGACTGCGTAATTAAACCCGGGATCACACTGCCTTCCATCTTTGGGTGCCCCAAAGAAGGAAGGCGACCCCTTATAAAAGAAGGGGCCTTCCACCCATTTCAGGGGGAGACACCCTCTTGAGAAAAGGCTAGCACCTCTAGAGGAGACGCACGTTCGAACGCTTGGAGAAGACACCGGTCAAAGGTTCTGAAGGAGGAGAGTAGCTCAGAGCCCCGATGCCTTTTCGCCGCACGGGAGCGAGGACTTCCGATCCTCGCCAATGACTCCCTGCAGGTAAGTTCCTCCACCCTCGCCATTTTTACATACGTCCTTACAATGTTTTCTCGAGCCCCGACCATATAACATCTTTCCCATGCAAGGGAACGGTCGGAGGACGGACCCGGGTATCATTCCTTCGGAAACACGTCCAAAGGTACCGGTGGCCGCCCTCCCGGCCGGGTGAATCCACCCAACCCGGTCGGGCTCGGTTCAATCGCGACCCTTCTGTCGGGTCTTTTTTCGTGGAAACTTTGAGTTTCCTAGCCGACTTTACGTGTTTTTATCCGATCTCCACATATCCTTCCCGGGAGATGTAAGTCTACCCTCCTGATGCCTCGGAAAGATTTCCGGGATGACGCCGCCAACAAGGAAGCCGGCAGTGGCCATTCGAGTGTACGAACACGTACAACCTGACGGTGCCCATTTCTTTTCTAAGAGGCGTAAGTCTACCCTCCCGATGCCCTGAAAAGATTTCCGAGATGACGCCGCTGACAAGGAAGCCGGCAATGGCCGTTTGGGTGTATGAACACGTACAACCCGACGATGCCCGTTTCTTTTCCGGGAGGCATAAGTCTACCCTCCCGATGCCCCGGAAAGATTTTCGGGATGACGCCACCGGTAAGGAAACCGGCGGTGGCCGTTCGAGTGTACGAACACATACAACCCGACGGTTCCCGTTTCCCTTGCTGCTAGACGAGGCACTATTGGTTAGCGCCTATTTGACCCCCATTTTGCCCTTGGTTCCTTTACCGAGAGGAACCTAGGGCTGTTGCCTGCCATTGCCGTGACACCGGTGGCTTGGGTGCGACCGTTGGTGGTGGAGCCCTTGGCCTCCACTGCTACTGATTTGGGGCTACTCGGGTCATGTAGACTGGTTGCTGAACCGGGGTGATGGCTGGTGGACGATACTCTTGGGTCGGGGGGCATACACCTGTTGCGGCTGATATGGCAGGGGCACAGCTACCACGACCGTCACGAGAGACGGCCCCGTGTTGTTCCTTCGGAAGCTGCGATTGGTGCCCATGCTATCGCCTGTAATCGGTGGCCTAGGGTGGATATTCCCTCTAGTGTTGGCCCCAAAAGGAAGGGTCGAAAATCTTCCAATCTTTAGGAACCCTTCTAGGCAGCTACCAGCCTTGATCAGCTAGGAGAAGGTGGTGTATGACTGAATGCATAGGAGTGCTGCCAGCGATGGCTGAGCACCCTATACAATCATGTCCAAGGAGTCTTCCTCGGCTGACTTGTCTCGGATTTGTGATGCCAGGGCCCTCCATCTGCCAACGTAGCCACTGAACGGCTCGTTCTCACGTTGGCAAAGGCCGTAGAGGTCCTCCAACTTGGGTGCTAGGTCCAAGTTGTATGCGTACTGTTCCTGGAACATGTATGCCAACTGCTCCCAGGTGTAGATCTTCGTCAAGTCCAAGGACATGTACCATGATAGTACAGGTCCTTGGAGAGATTTCTAGAATAGCTGTACGAGCAGCTTCTCCTCATGTTGCAGTGCCGCCATGTCTCCGCAGTAGGCCCGGAGGTGCACACGGGGGTCACCGTGCCCGTTGTATTTAACTAGTTCGGGCATCTTGAAGTCAGGAGGGAGCATCACCTCTGGATAGAAATAGAGGTTCTGGAAGGAACAAGAGGGTTCCGGTGGGCCGGACTTCATGTTCCGAAAGGATGCCTCCAGTTCGTCTATCCTTTGTAGTAGTTGTCTTTGTAGGTCCAGCAATAAGGCGGCTGTAGTGGCGGCTACCGGCTGCAGTGGCAGCTGGAAGAACTGACTCGCGACAGGAGTGGTGACAACGTCATATTCTTCAGCACGTGGTATCTCTGGGACACAGATGGTTGGCCTAGGTGGGATTACCAAACTAATCCCTTGCTGTTGGTAGCGTGCCAACTGGTGAGCCAAGAGAGTCTACTCAAAATGTCCCGGTCGGGGTGGCTTGAAGTTGTCGACCCCTTCTATGCCCTCAGTGTTTGAGGATGGCTGGTAGGATGGGCCAGTGTTCCACACGGGAACCGGCCTGTTACCTTCAGTTCCAATGGCTAGAGAAGCAGGTGGTGCAGGATGCGTCGTGACATTGTCAAATGCCCCAGCCGTAGACAAGTCTAGCACCCTGGGTTGATCTGTAGCTCCAGTAGGTACAACGATTGGCCTAGTGAAGTTCGTCTTGGTGACGACAGGAGGTGGTGGGCCGAAGACCACGGACAACGACATAGAGGCTGTTGTAGTGACAGAAGGGGAAGATCCAGACGTTGTGGTGGAACTAGTGGCCATTGCTCTTGCTTGTGAGTGGGTCTAGACAGGGGGAGCTAGTGGGGTCCAAAACTTGTGAGCTGCAGAGGTCTACGAGGAGAATCTACATAGAGGATCTGCAAGGAGAACCAAAGAAGGGTGATTTGGTTCAATGCATTTGAAAGTAGCTTCGCTTAGCAAATGCGATAAAAAATCCTAGCGGGAAACAAGAGACTGATTTTAAAAGAGCTGTACACGCGAGAGTTTGAGCCACTTAATCGATAAAAACGCAACGAGTCTCCCCAACGGAGTCACCAAAAATCTATACCCTCTCTTTCATCCGGCTATCACCCGGAAGCCCATGGGTTTCCATTGGCAGAGCCAGTGGGTGGGCCGAGGTACAGAGAATTGAAAGTTGATTTTGGGAGCGCATCACCACGTGGGGTGGATGGCTCGTTGAATGGAGTTGCTACCTTTTTTTTGGGTAGAAACAAGGAAAACTGGATGGGGAAGTGTCCTTCCACCACCAAAATGATAAAAACCGCAGAAATGATATGAAACCATGTAACGTTATGCGAAACATGAGAGAACTGAATATGGGACTCAAGGTACTGTTGGGGAAGGTGTTAGGCACCCCTAGATAGCCTGGGCAATCTCAGCATCTCTTCGGCTCTAAAACGAAAAACCACGACTGTCAGCCGAGCCAAACATGGCCTCATCCCAGAAGCCTTTCCGGGGCATCGTGAGGGCAACTTTGCTCCTCCCGGTAAAAGGGAACCATCAGGGATTACATGCTCAAGCACCCAGACGGCCGGCGTCGGCGATGATGCATGCCAACGGCCTCGTCCCGAAAACCTTTCCAGGGCATCGGGAGGGCAGCTTTGCCTCTCCCGGTAGAAGGAGAACCGTCAGGGTGTACATGCTCGTGCATCCAGATGACCGGCGTTGGTAATGATGCATGCTGACGACCTCATCCCGGAAGCCTTTCCGGGGCGTTGGGAGGATAGCTTGGCCTCTCCCGGTAAAAGGGAAGCGAGAAACAGATGAAAACGTAGATATAGATGTTGCAGGCCCGATGAAGGGGAGGCGGACACCTAGTCTCAAGATTTCTACACCTAGTCTCGAGAGACAGGGGAGGCGGACACCTTTAGGGAGACGGCCATCTCTTAGTGAAGACGATGCGTCTGACGATGGCTAGTCATTTTAAAGAAAAAAGGATGAGAAAAACTCAACGATGCATTCGTAGAATAGGTAAGAAAACATGAGTTACCATGTAGAAAGACCTGATGAAGGGGTCGCGACCAAACTGATCTTGACCGTACCGGGTGGATTCACTCGGTCGGGAGGGAGGCTACCGGTACCTTTGGAAGTGTATTCGAAGGAATGACACTCGGGCATGTCCTCCAACCTTTCCCTCGCGTGGAGAAGATCCAGCATGGTCGGGGCTCGAGAAAACGAGGCTAAATCATACGTATGATAGCAGAGGGTGAGGGAACTTACCTACAAGGAGTCATTGGCGATGATCGAAAGTCCTTGCTCCGGTGCGGTGAGAGGGCGTTGAGGCTCCAAGCAACTCTCCTCCTTCAAAACCTCCAACAAGTCATCCAAAAAGCCCTACCATGAAATGGATCAGGTGGTCCCTTTATATAGGGAATCCCCTTCCTTTTTCTGGTGATCCTGGGATGGAAAGTCCACGTATATCATGATTAAATTACGCGATCCGCATGATTGATTGATAGCGATATTTAAGTGATTAAATCTCGCCGTATCTTTCCAATTGATTTGAATTGCCTTCTCAGGTGGCTAGCTGGCAGTCATGGTGTGTTAGCCAGAAGCCAATTGGTTGGGATCGGGGTCCACCAAGAATTTAGCTGGTGATTTAGGGGAATAAGCTGCAGCGGGTAGCCGAGATGGTGCACCGGCTGAGGCTCTGGCAACCGTGTGTTTTTCCTGGAAGTCAGACTAGGCGTGTCGACGAACGTACCCGCATGTTGGTGGGAGATTTAGAGGTCGGCCACCAAGGTATTTTACCGGTGTGCCGGTGGTTGGTCGGCTATTTTACCCAGCCACCTAATAAGGGTTGAGCATGTCTTCTTTGCTGGGGGAGTCTAGGGGAGCCAGCTGCCGGGGTTAGATACCGGCGGACGGCTGGCTGACCACCTGATAGGCCCTTTTAAGCATGGGGTCAATAGGGAGCTGGCTACCAAAGTTAGATACCGGCATGCCGACAGACGGCCAACTGACTGCTCGATAGGCCCTTTTAAGCATGGGGGTCAACACTAGGGCATCAGGAGGAATAGTCTTATTCCTTCTAGTAAAGCAAGTGAAAATCCACCAATGCAAGGATTCACATGGTATCTGACGAGAAAAGGAGAGAGAAAAGCATGGTGGTCACCATTATGGACTGTTGGCTGAAGAGTCGAAGATTTGGTGAGCTAGCCGGTTGGAATGTCAAACTGCCAGGTAAGGGGACCGGCATTCACCTGACATTCTGCCTCTCCTACTGGGTACAAGAGTTCATGTACCCAGTTTGGCCAAGGTTGGCAAGGACTCATGCCGACGGCCTCATCCAGGACACCTTTCTGAGGCATCGGGAGGGCAACTTTGCTCCTCTCAGTAAAGGGGAATCGTCGGGGTGTACATACTCATAGACCTGGATGGCTGGCATCAGCAAAGTTGCATGCCGATGGCCTCATCCTAGAAGCCTTTCGGGGCATCGGGAGGGCAGCTTTGCTCCTCCTGGTAAAGGGGAACCGTCAGGGTGTACATACTCATACACCCAGATGGCCAGCATCGACAAGGATGCATGCCCACGGCCTCATCCCAGAAGCCTTTTCGGGGCATCAGGATGGCAGCTTTGCTCCTCCCTATAAAGGGCAACCGTCGGGGTGTACATACTCATACACCGAGACAGTCAGCATCGGCAAGGAAGCATGCCGACGGTCTCATCCCAAAAGCCTTTCTAGGACTTCAGGAAGGCATCTTCGCCCCCTCCTAATGAGATAAGTGGGAAATAGGTAAAAACGCGAGTATAGACGTGGTAGCCACTGCTACGGACCTCTGGCTGAAAAGCCAGAGGTCTGGTGGGTCTGCCTGTCTACCTACCAGACATCCAGGTCTGGGGCTGGATGTTCACTCGGTATGCCGCCTCCACTTCCAGGTGCAGAGATTTCTGCACCCAGTCCCAAAATCCAGGAGAGGTAGACACCTTCGGGGAGACGGTCGTTTGTAAGCAAAGATGACACGTCTGACAGTAGCCAAGCATTTCAAAGAAAAGGGACAGAGAAACCCAACGATATGCTCATAAAAACACGTAAGAAAACTTGGGTTTCTTTATAAAAACCCGACAAACAAATCACGACCAGACTGATCTTGACCATACCGAGTGGATTTACCCGACAGGGAGGGAGGCTACCAGTACATTCAGAAGCGTATCCGAAGGAATGAGATGCAGGCATATCCTCCAACCTTTCCCTTCACATGGGGAAGGTCCAGTACGGTCAGGGTTCGAACAAAAGAGGATAAATAAGAAGCATGATGGTAAGGGAGAAGGGGCTTACCAACAAGGAGACACCGACGATGGTCGGAAGCCCTTGCTCCGATGTGGCAATAGGATAGTGCTCCAAGCAACTCTCCTCCGAAATCACTCCTCCAAAATGTCAAAAAAAAGCCCTCCTTTCTTTGCATGGAACGGAGGGCCCTTTATATAAGGAATTACCTTCCATTTTGGGTGATCCTGAGATGGAAACCCCGTGTACGTTTTGGTCTAATCTTGTGATCCACATGATTGATTGATTGTGGTATTTAAGTAATTAAATTTCACCGTATCTTTCCGTTCGATTTGAATTATTTACCCAGGCATTTAGCTGGCAGCCATGGCAAGTTGACCGACTGCCGAGTAAGGGAGATCAACTTACGCTAGGAATATAGCCAGTGGTTTGGGGGAATAGGCTGTGGTGGATAGCCGGGATTAGGCACCAACTAATGACCCGACAGCCATGTACTTTACCTCGGAAGTCGAATTGAGCTTTGCCTATGGCCATCGTAACCTCACGATGTTTACCTTGCCCCACCCCCCACCCCCAATCTGGAAAATGGTACTTTCGCCCTTGGATGCCTTATATTAGTAGAAGTTCCATGTGGTCAGCCGTTTTCTCTCATCTAGCGACTACGGGCATGTTAACGGGTATCTGCATGTTGGCTGCCGACTAATCATGAGCCAGTAGGCATGTTTTTTTTCGCGTGGTCCTTTGTTCGGAGTGAAATGAGACCTTCATGCCAAGGAAGAGTTGGGAACCGGTCGCCAAGGTATTTTACCAGCGTGTCAGTGGGTGGCTGACTGATTTACCCGGTAGCCCAATAGGTGTCAAACATGGGTGTCAACACCAGTGAAGTGGAATTTCACCGAGGAGGAGTTTGGGGGAACTGGCCACTAGGGTGATATACCGGTGTGCCGATGAGTGGCCGGTTGATTTACCTGGCGCTCGATAAGTGTTAAGCATGGGGGTCAACATTAACCTTGTAATCATCATAATTCAATGCAGAATGTAAATAAAACTCATTAAAAGACATGAATTAATATCAATAAAATGCACACTTTTGAGTCTAAACAAATCCCCCATACTTAAGTTTTGCTAGTCCCTTAGCCAAATACTAAAATGAAACTAAAAAAGACTATGAAGGTAATAAAGACTACTAACTAAAACTCCACTTTTGTAGGGAACATGACTATACTTAGCAGGGGCAGTAAGCCTTTAAAGCCCTAGGTTACCCTAGTGGCGGAGTTGTTTCTCCGAAGGGTTTTCAGTGGATACACCCACAAAGTCCAAAGAAATAAGATATAAGAGAAAGAAAGAAAAGCAGAGAGGTGAGAAATAGAACCAACCCAAGGATCGTTTGAATCACTTGTTGCTAGAACAACTTTAGGGGGATGAGGTGGCTTAGTCTTACAACACTCCCTCTCATTGCCCTTAAATCGAATAGACTCATTTAAAATGTGAACAAAAAGTCACCTTTTCATGAGAACCATCTGTCTTGTGCAAGCAAGAGGACTTCACACCCTCATTACTCTCAATCAAAAATTAAATCATTAAAGCAAGCATACACATCTCACCAACAAAAGAGGGTAATTTGAGATACTCCCATCCTTTCTAAGATATTGGAAAAATGCTCTGGCCGGTAGACAAGGGATAAGACAATAATATACCATCACTTAGAATGTTGACTTGTTGATATAGAGTCATTTCACTTCATTCTCACATTTCAAATGACTTCAAATATTTCCCTTTTTCTACTCATACTGACATTGATCCCTTAAGTTTTCTGATTCTTTCTCTATAAATATTCCTCATTTTCATCCAATAATTTTTAGTACTTCTTTTCTTTCTTTTTTATTTTTTATTTTTATTTTTTTAAGTTGTACAATACATATAGAAACAAAGTAAATGACATAGCATTGCACTTTTAGAACTAATAAATGACCCATACTCAATTAAGTTCACCACCTTATATCTCCATAATCTAATTCCCAAATGAACTCCATGGTGCATTAAAGCTCAAACCCTTGCTACATTCCTTCACATCTCCTCTAACTCAGAAAAGTTGGGAGATATCTCGATATAATGCACACCAAAATGGAAAATTTTCATATCATGATTAATTTTTTTGGTGGCACTCGGCATAAGTTATCTCTCCACTCAAACAGGGTAAAGAGAAAGAAATTGAATCCTCTTTAGAAAATTAGGTGAACAAGGCATTAATTCAAATGAAATAAGAAGACTCAACCCATTGCACAAGTTAATCTGAAATCTATCTCATCTAAGGGCAATAGGTTATTTGGAATTAGCTCTGGAGATTCTCTCTCAGTATAATAGGGACTTCCCATTAATTCTAATAGCAACACTTGAAACTCATATTCCTCAAGGTTTGTCCTCGAGAAAAACATAAAAATTTAAAAGATATAAAAGATGAAACATTTTTAAAAGATATAAAAGATATAAAAAATTTAAAATTTTAAACATTTTTAAACTATTTAAATTGATGAAACATAAAACTGAAATAAAACATAAAACTGAAACATAAACCTCCCCCCCATACTTAAACTTTGCATTGTCCTCAATGTAAATAGAAAAGTTTAGTATGAATAGGAAAATTTATAACAACTATAAAATAAAGTAAACTTCTCCTTCATATCGAGCATATGAATGTGATGCATGCTAAATAATGCATTGAACTCAGTATGATAAAGCATTTGAAATGCATGAGTAATGCTATCAAAATTAAATATCAGTGCTATGCATCAATAAGATATGTTGAAAAGGAGGTGCTATTTTCTCAAAACAAAGAAATAAAAATAGTACTCCTAAGGTGCTAAGCTTTTGGACTTGTAATGGCTCACAAGAAAACCAAGTGGTTTTATAAACAGACACCACCAAACTGCAACCTCATTAGCTTAAGTCGAGTGGTGTTGCACTTCCCCTCCATGAGTTGTATGCCCATCAGGTACACAGGGATTCTATAGAGATTGGCTTAAAAGAGCACCTTTGTTTCTTAGGTTCAATGAATTCGATATTTGGTTCAATTGTGTTTCTATTTTTTTAATAGCTTGATCATGGGCAACAATTTGGGGATTCAATTTTAATGTTGAATCTACTTTTTGTAGTAAGCTTGATATTTGTTTCTCAAAAGTCTGATCATGAACAGAATGATTATGATTTATAATTAAAGAACTATTGTTCATTGTGTTTTGTTCAACAAAAGGTTGTCTTGCAAATTGAGGTGGTTGTTGGCCTGGATTTTTCCATGAAAAATTAGGATGGTTCCTCCACCTAAAATTATAAGTAGGATTGAAATTTGAGTTGTTACATTGATTATAGAATAAAGCATTAACATCTTCAAAGTCATTTAAGATAGGACAGTCTTCTACAACATGACCTATGGCAAAACAACTTATACATTTAGGCATGGTAGGCTCAGTCTTTTATTTAAGCTGTAACTCATCAATTTTATGTATCAAGCTAGCCATCTTAGCCTCTAAAGCAATATGTGGTTCAACAACATGAACGCCTCTAGGGGTAGGAATTTGTTCCTAACTTACTTCAGCAGCACTCTCCCATTGAGCAGTTCTTTTGGCTAGATCTTCTAAAAATTTCTAAGCATTATCTATTCCTTGGTTCAGGAATCCATTTTGACTCAAAGATTCTAAGAGTGTCTCCGTGTGATAATCAATCCCTTCATAAATAGTTCGGATTTGGGTCACTCTCTCTACTCCATGATGTGGGCATTGAGCTAGGAGATCTCGAAACCTTGCAAAATATTTCCAGAAAGGTTCTCCTGGTTTCTGTCTACAATTTAAAATTTCATTTTTCCTTTTAATTGTGACATGCATTGGATAGTATTTTCCTAGAAATTCAGAACAGAATTGATTCCATGTGATAATTGAATTTGGTTGTAAACTATATAACCATCTTTTTGCACTATCTTTTAAAGCAAAAGGCATATACCTCAGTTTAATTGCATCAAAAGTCATGTTTGGTACTTTCATCATATTACAAACTTCATTAAATTCTTTTAGGAACCAATAAGCATCTTCTTTTTTGAACCCATGAAATTTTGGTAATTAGTTAATGTAATTAGAATTTAATTCAAATCTGTCATTAGGGCATTCAGGTAGTATGATACAGGAAGGTTCATCCATTAAATTAGGGTAAAACATACTACCTATTGTTTGTTCAATAGGTTGATCTTGCTGCGGGGTATCCATAATTGTTCTTCTTGGATGTGTTCTGACTAACCTATGAGATGAATCCCTAGACCAACTTGACATACAACATTTAAATGTAAAAGAAGGTTTACATGTGTACTGTCATTAGATGAGCTTTAGCTACCATCTCATGTTGTCATTCAATAGGTACATCTGTTTACAATAATTCCACAACTGTTGTAAGTGATATAGCATTTCAAATTTCTTAAAAATATGTAACGAAACAACTACAATCATATAGATTTTGAGCACGATACAATAAAGATGTTCCAAAGGAAATAAAAACATTGCACATGTATTCAACAGAGGAAAATTTTGAAATAACCCACGACTAGGTTCGTGGGTAAACTAGTTTACCCTTGAACTAACACATGGGTAAATAGGAAATATTACACACAGTGTTGCAGAGTATTTACATAGGGAACTAACTAGTGAAACCACACTGCAGAAGCAGGCAAAGATAATTGATGAATAAGTTCAGTGTTGCAGCCTCCTTCGAATAGGTGAATCTTATAATAATATAGATCATCCCAAGCATAATAGATAAGAGTGTCTCCATTGATGAAACAGAAACCCTTGATTTTTCCTACGAAAGGAATGTCAAGAGTTCCCAGATTTTCCAGTTGCAATTCAATGTAGACTCGACTCCATTCCCTTAAAATAAAGATCAATTTTACTTGTAGTTATTGGTGTTGTTTAAAATTTTTATTCTTATTTTTTAAAAGATATTTCAATAGAAAAATTAACTAATTTGTTGATTTTGACATTACATTACGCATATTGCCTTAAAAGAATAATGTCATGGGTTTTCCTTTAAATTCTGCAGGTTTCTGAAGAATTTCTATGACATTTTAAATGAGGTGTATTATACATCTTTGTATCATACATTATGAGAGTGATTTCAAAGGTTTTTACTTTCATCTCCTTTAAAATTTTTTCAATTTATGGTGGAATAGTTGAATCATTTTTTCATGTAAAGATCAATTTTAAAACTCGATATTTGGTTGTTTGAAAGTTTTATTCTTGTTTTCTAATAGATATTTTTAAAATAAAAATTAACTAATTATTTATTTGATGTTACATTTCATATATTGACTTGGAAAGATAATGTTATGGGTTCTCTTGTAATTGCACAGATTTTTGAAGGCTCTCTACGAGGTATTTGAGGAAATGTATTGTACATCTTTGCATTATATGTCGTGAGAGTGATTGCAAAGGTTATTACTTTCATTTCTCTTAAAACTGATTCAATTTTTTAGAGAATAGTTGAATCTTTTTCAAATAGAGTTCAATTTTACTTGTAGTTTTTGGTGTTGTTTAAAATTTTTATTCTTATTTTTTGAAAGATATTTCAATAGAAAAATTAACTAATTTGTTATTTTTGACATTACATTACGTATATTGGCTTGAAAGAATATTGTTATGGGTTTTCTTGTAAATTCTACATGTTTCTAAAGAATTTCTACTACGTTTTAAATAAGGTGTATTGTACATCTATGTATCATACGTTATGAGAGTGATTTCAAAGGTCCTTACTTTCATCTCTTTTAAAATGTATTCAATTTATGGTACAGTAGTTGAATCATTTTTTCATGTAAAGATCAATTTTATTATTTGATATTGGGTTGTTTGAAAGTTTTATTCTTATTTTCTAATTGATATTTCAAATGAAAAATTAACTAATTATTTATTTGACGTTACATTTCGTATATTGACTTGGAAAGATAATGTTTTGGGTTTTTTTGTAATTGCACAGATTTTTGAAGAATCTCTACAACGTTTTAGAAGAAATGTATTGTACATCTTTCTATTATACGTCGTGAGAGTGATTGCAAAGGTCATTACTTTGGTTTCTTTTAAAACTCATTCAATTTTTTATAGAATAGTTGAATCTTTTTCAAATAAAGATCAATTTTACTTGTAGTTATTGGTGTTGTTTAAAATTTTTATTCTTATTTTTTAAAAGATATTTCAATACAAAAATTAACTAATTTGTTGATTTTGACATTACGTTACGTATATTAGCTTAAAAAAATGTCATGAGTTTTCTTGTCATTTCACAGGTTTTTGAAGAATTTCTATGATGTTTTAGACGAGGTGTTTTATAAATCTATCAATTATACATTACGAGTGTGATTCCAAAGGTCTTTACCTTCATTTGTTTTAAAATTTATTCAATTTATGGTAGAATGGTAAAATCTTTTTCATTGTTTAGGTTTTAAAACTCGCATAATTGAAAATTGTATTTTTTATTATATAATAGTTGAATCTTTTTTTCATTTAAAGATCAATTTTATTATTTGATATTGGGTTGTTTGAACGTTTTATTCTTATTTTCTAATAGATATTTTAAATGAAAAAATAATTAATTATTTATTTGATATTACATTTCATATATTGACTTGGAAAGATAATGTTATGGGTTCTCTTGTAATTGCACAGATTTTTGAAGAATATCTATGAGGTTTTAGAGGAAATGTATTGTACATCTTTCTATTATATGTCGTGAGAGTGATTGCAAAGGTCATTACTTGCATTTTTTTTTAATGTCATTCAATTTTTTATAGAATAGTTGAATCTTTTTAAAATAAAGATCAATTTTACTTGTAGTTATTGGTGTTGTTTAAAATTTTATTCTTATTTTTTAAAAGATATTTCAATAGGAAAATTAACTAATTTGTTGATTTTGACATTACATTATGCATATTGCCTTGAAAGAATAATGTCATGAGTTTTCCTGTAAATTCTGCAAGTTTCTGAAGAATTTCTATGACGTTTTAAATGAGGTGTATTATACATCCATGTATCATACGTTATGACAGTGATTTCAAAGGTTCTTACTTTCATCTCTTTTAAAATTTATTAAATTTATTGTGGAATAATTGAATCATTTTTTCATGTTAAGATCAATTTTAAAACTCGATATTTGGTTGTTTGAAAGTTTTATTATTATTTTCTAATAGATATTTTTAAAAGAAAAATTAACTAATTATTTATTTGACGTTACATTTCATATATTGACTTGGGAAAATAATGTTATGGGTTCTCTTGTAATTGCACAGATTTTTGAAGGATCTCTATGAGGTATTTGAGGAAATGTATTGTACTTTGTATTATATGTCGTGAGAGTGATTGCAAAGGTTATTACTTTCTTTTCTCTTAAATCTGATTCAATTTTTTAGAGAATAGTTAAATGTTTTTCAAATAGAGTTCAATTTTACTTGTAGTTATTGGTGTTGTTTAAAATTTTTATTCTTATTTTTTAAAAGATGTTTCAATAGAAAAATTAACTAATTTGTTGATTTTGACATTACATTACGTATATTGGCTTAAAAAAATGTCATGAGTTTTCTTGTCATTTCACAGGTTTCTGAAAAATTTCTATGAGTTTGATATTACTTTCCTGAGTTTGATAGAATTTCACAGAACATTACTCTCATTTGTTTTAAAACTTATTCAATTTGTGATAAAATAGTTTGATATTTTTTATGAGTTAAGTTCAAAAGCTCACATAATTGAAATTTGTTTTTTTTTTTGTAGAATAGTTGGTTTCTTTTCATGTAAAGATCAATTTTTCTCGTAGTTATTGGTATTGTTTAAAATTTTTATTCTTATTTTCTAATATATATTTTAAAAGAAAATTTAACTAATTTATTGATTTTGACATTACATTATGTATATTGGCTTGAAAGAATAATATTATGGGTTATCTTGTAATTGCACTGATTTTTGAAAAATCTGTATGACGTTTTAGAGGTGTATTGTACATCTATCTGGTATATGTCATGAGAGTGATTTCAAAGGTCTTTGTATTTATCTCTCTTAGAACTTATTCAATTTGTGATAGAATGGTTGAATCTATTTCATATGTTACGTTAAAAAACTCATATAGTTGAAAATTGTATTTTTTATTGTAGAATAGTTGAATCTTTTTCATGTAAAGATCATTTTTACTTGTTGATATTGATATTGTTTAAAATTTTATTCTTATTTTCTAGTATAGATATTTTAAAAATTAAAATTAACTGATTTTTAATTTTGAAGCTACATTACATATATTGGCTTGGAAGAATAATATCATGGGTCATTGTAATTAAACAGGTTTCTGAGGAATCTCTTTGATGTTTTAGAAGAGGTGTGTTAATTTGTATTCCCTTGTAGGTTTTAATTAATAGTTGTTATTATGTTTGTTCATTTTATCTTCATTTTGTATGCAGATAACTATTGCATACACATGATACTTGCTGGCTTATGGCTTCTTTCGTGGAGTTTTCTTTTATTGTTATATGTTATATTCTATAATTTTTGAATGGTATGCCTTGGTAGATTTCTAATCCAGTCTTCATATCCTTTCTAGTTATGTTGATACTTTCAACAAGGGTGGTGGGAAGTTCATTCCAGTCT
>JAMKPZ010001736.1:0-53662 GCA_024699675.1 Amphibolis antarctica | reverse complement strand
TTTTAAAAATTCAGGAAGTTTGCATTTTTAAAAATAGTGAAAAATCATATAAAATAATGAAAAATAATATATCAAAATTTTTATTATTTTTTATCATTTCTCTTTAATTCTAAAAACACAAATCTCCCTGAAAATACTATTCGAACCAAGATTTACAACTGTCTTATTAATACAATCTTAACACATTTATCAAAGAAAAAAACTTCTTACCGAGGATCGTCTAGGGAAGTACGATACCTGTGCACGGAAAAACAAGTCCCTCCAGTAGAATGGGTGCGCCGTGCGCGATCCTGAGCACCAGGAGCCAAAAGATAAGTAGATGGTAGATGCTGCTATCACCATGTAATGTATTGCGGCCAAGTGAATTTGGAATCATACCTTGCAAATATTTGCTCATATCTGAATGGGCCGAGATCTTTCTCTTCTCCATCACACTCCCGTTGTGTATCCCTTTCTCCAACAGTTTTCTGCTGTTACAGAAACGCGTTATCGAAATAACCAGATAATCAACCTTTCCATGGACGAAGACTAAAATCCTGCAATAGGTAATTAATAGTTGATTCTTGATAAATCATAGCCAGTGACTTCATTTGACTTAAAAATGAATGCTCAAGTTCTCATTTCACTTAAAAATAAATTATGTCCAATAGGTCGAGATCAGTGGTAAGTTTTTACAAAATAATTACATCAGCAAATTTACAACAAATACTGGATAGCTATCATACGCAAGTACAAATGCATTTTTTGTTCAAGACTTGATCCGTCTCTCTTCCAACTAAGCAAGTGTGTCATCTCCGACAGGACAAGACAATCCCCTAAATCCGTCCTGCAAACCTTAAAACGAAACAAATTATGAACCAACCATCTGAAAATAAGTGCCAAATCATTTTTTTTACTGAAATAGACACTGAGAAGACGAACCTACCATTAATGATCTGGGGTTTCCTGTGTAAAATCGACTGTTTCCTTTCTTAACATTCTTTTACGGTGGTTAAGCAATTAATTCTAGCTTCAAGAAGCTACGAGTCTATGACCCCGGCTGTTCAAATGGCGCACGTACGAACAACTGACCATGCAGGGTGACTATTGCAGATGTTTGATGAGGGTCAATTCTTGAAGGCAAGGTGACAATCTGCAAGTAATATTCAGGTTTATGCAAGACAAGTCATTAAACGAAGACTGGAAATATATGCCTCGGTCAGTGGGCATGAAAGAGTTGTTACTTTCTTAAATGGGGTTACACCCCATGGATTATCGGGCTGTTCAGGCTCCCCAGAGATGACTAAGCTACCTGCAGCATCTGACTGGACATGCACCTGAACCCAAAGAAGAAGTTGGTTGAATTACATGAATCTGGAAAAGAGAATTTTCGGAAGCAAAGGATTTATGCATTGAAATTCCAAGTTTGAAAATAATTTAAATGCTAATGCCTTTTCACCTTTATATTATTTCTGAAAGGTAAGGTTAACAATTCTGTTTGACGTTTGTTGAACAATTCATGTTTGATTTGATAAAAGTTCGACTTGAATTCAGCTCACTTAAAAATGCACCAAACTTGAACGTAATTTTAGGCCCGTATAAACAAACAAGTCAAATTGAACATTACTGGTTTGATTCAACTCGGCTCAATTAAGCTTGTTTAAATTTTTTTACTATTATTTCTTAGTTTGATAGTATATAGTAATTTATATGATCTTATAAAATATACATATCTCTTGATAAACTATCTACTAAATTCACTATTGTTTGAAATATATATTTTATAAGGATTCATAAAGAACAGCTAAACATTCTCTGCAATATCTTGAAGAATCCAATATACGTTTTCTTTAATCATCTTACTTGCCTCACAAATTAAAACATATCAGTACTAATCATTAGGTCTATGAATCCTACTTGATTTGTTAAATAGTTCATATTTGACTTGATAAAGGCTTAGCTTGAGTTTAATTCAATTATAAACGAGCCATATCTAAACATAAATTTAGGTTTATTTAAATAAACAAGTTTAAACATTGCTAATTCAACTTTTTTGAGTCAATTGCCCACCCTGACATGCGGAATTGAACTAGAAGAAAAATGTAATTTCATGAAAGAAATTTTCAAGTGAAATTTCTTCCGTGCACTAAAAGACATTTGTGTCTACCTCCTCTCTAAGAAGCCCTGGAACCAATGCATAGACTTCGAAGCAGTCCTTCTGCATAACATAAACAAAATTGTAGAAATATCAAATTGCACATATAACAAAAGAGATGGTAAAATCAATTTCACATCATCTTCATTTCTTTTTCTTCTTATTCCTCAAGTCCACATGAGAGATCAGTTTTTTGGCAAGAAAAATGATGTCTTTAAAAAGGAAAATTTAGGTGTACGTCCAATACTTACAGTTTTGCATACATTAATCTTCACCCACTCAGCAGGAGGACCTACATCAACAACCATGCTATCGGCTCTGCAAGCAGAAAACACAATTTTATCTTTGGTAAAATATCAATATATACAAAAACATTATGCATAAAAAGCTGTACTAACGAAGTAATGCCTATGTTTCTAAAACTTGATCACTGAAAAATAAGAACCATAGTGGTAAAAGAGTATCTTAACTGTGGTTTTTCGATACTCATACGTGCAGCTTTGACAGGACGATCAAAGGAAGATTTTTTTCGCTTGAAGATACCTTAACAACAGATGAAAACATGGTGCTTCTTTATACATTATTTCAATGATTACCAGTAGTTGTATAACTAGTATCTTCAGGTGAATTTCTTTTCTGGTTGTAAGATATCAACTCAAAAGATGAAAAAAAGTGTTCATGTGTTATTGTATTATTTTCAAGCACTTACCTACACTTTTGGGTTGCTTGTCACGCTTTATAAAAGTTGAGCTTTTGTCCTGAGAGGGTACAGATTGATACACATGATTATCAATGAAGAAAGGTATTTACCAAAGGCTAAAACCAGGAGGAGAAATAAAACCCTGAATGTGCCATAGACAAACCTTAATTATAGGGTCACCAACTTCACCATTACCAAGAAGTCGTTGAGAATGCCAGCCCTTCATGGCACGAGCAGCAGCATCTCTTCTGGCTCTGCCAGATCCAGATTGGCATATTCCAGTCTGTGGAGCGATAGATTTCAAATTGGAAATGGTAATGATACAATTTATAACAAAAATTATTTCTACTGACAGTATGCCTGCAAATGGACATTCAAAATCCAAAATCTGAATTCGTTTAACGAAAAAGATATCCAAATCTGATATCCGCCAAACCACATTTGGATAACAAATTTAATATACAAAAATATTCAAACGGAATTCAGACACACGTGATATCCATCCAAGTAAAATCCAGTTCTATCAGTTTATCTAGCTATTCAGATATCTAATTGTATATATGTATACACAATTATATATGTTATTTATTTATGATATATTTACATAATATATACTTATGTAAATATCAGATTAAAATCAAATAAAAATAGAAAAATAAAGCATAAAAACTAAATAAAAATAAAATCAAAACCCTATGCATCAAAAGATATAAAAGACAAGTCAAAAACCACATCTAATGCAGTTGTCCTTCCACCCTACGGCTACAGTCCTCCAAGACATTCAACTCGGAATTGTTCTTGGTATGATTTAATTATATTTAAAATCATTTGACATCATCAACTATTTTTCGATTATTTCTACATGTTTAAGTCTTTTCACATAAATGTGATTGCTATATCGAATATAATTGAAATTTTATGCATAACAATTGTCTAGAAAATTTATCCAAGTGTTTGTATATGTTTATTATAGCTCATTTTATCTTATCCTTGTATCAAGTTAAAATTAGGAGTTTTTGACTATTTCCACAAAAGTATCATATTTCCACTGATAAGATCCTCAACACATTTTCTTTTTTCAGAGATTGATCCTCAATATAATGCTGATACTTTATTCTTTGGTGTGCTTTGCTGGTTACTCAATATGATATTAAAATTGATTTTATTATTTTCCTTTGTGTTGCAGATTAGCATTGATTGAAAGCTTAGAATAAGTTGATGATTGTCATGACTTTTGGTTTAAGTCTTGAAAATTGTCGTCTTATTGAAACTATTAGTGTGGTCTTGGACAATTATTTGTCATTTGGGTTGGATTGAGTGTGCTTTTTGAACTATTTTTGTTTTAAACTTAATAACTTAGACAATTATTGGGTTATCAACAATCTTTAATTAAATTTTGTCATTCAAAAATATAATCATTGGTTGAAAACTTAGTGCTATGCTTTTAAATTTTAATATTTTATGTCGTGATTGTGTAGTTTAAATTTTAAATTTTTATAGATATAGGTTGTAGAAAGTGATTGAACAATTATGTGAAGGAATTGGGAAGAGAAGGTTAAGTTAATAATTGAATTCAAATATTTGGATTCGAATTATCCAGATAAACAAATAATTGAATTTGAAATTTTACCAGATTCAGATATTATCCAAATTCGGATAAATCCAATGGATATGCAAATAACTATCCAAATATTAATCAGACTAATTCGGATAATCTAGATATTAATCAAATAAGAATTTGGATACTCCAATATTTAGTTCACATTCGGTTTGTTTACATATCCATACCAACATGTACTGCAAAAAATTACCAGCAAAACTAACAAAACATAATGTGACTTTGTTAAGCCATATGTGACACACCTATATCAACAAAAAAATAAAGCAATTGGCCAAAAAGGTATTATAATAGACTGCTGATTAGAATATGGACAAAAAAACACTGAGAAGAGTAAATCTCACTCACCTGATTCTCAACTGAAACGGGTTCTGGTGTAACAGAAACAGACACTTCAAGTTCTCCAGTCTGGATTTTACTTTTCTCATATTCCAAGAGTGCCTGAAAGCACGATAAGGCTAACTTATGCTGAAAGAATAAGACACTTGGAAGATTTAAGTAAATAATACAGAAAAATAATGCTAAAATCGGCAGTAATTATATAATATAAATTTTAATAACATTAGCAATAATATTAAAGAGAAATGCAAAAGGAACACCACAAAAAACAAACCATGAAAGATTTTCAAGGGCTGCAAAAGATACACTCCAAGTGTAAAATATCAACTAACTCCTTTGTAGGTAGCTCGGACAAAAGAGAACATAAATACCACCAAGAAGTGCTTCTATTCGTTCCTTCCACTTTGAAGTTTTTAAATTGTATTGAGAAACCTATCTATTTGCTCCTCCATTTCAAATTTTGTGAAAGAATCTTTGTAAAATTCTAAAGTCTAAACCATACGAAAGAGCATATACCAAACTAAAGAAACGGGTAAAGCAAATATGTTATGGACCATATTCCCAGTTTTGACCAATGACAAATATGCATACGAAAGCATAACAGGAGAAGTTTAGGGTATTATTATAAACATTCTGTTCGCTTAAATTGTCAATTTTTTGGAGTAAATTAAATGCTTTTAGCTAGACACAAAAAATGAACTTGGAAATTTTGAATTATGGAATATATGTCATTTAAAAAAGATTCTAGAAATTAGCATTACAGATTATATTCTAGTTAGAAGTAAAATGATGGCGTGATATGAAAACTGTCACCTTCTCATAGAAACAGCGAAATGTCCAAGAGACCGTGGTACATGTCCTGCAAAAAGGTATAATATTGGGTGAAGACATCTAATAAAAGCGTTAATCAATAAATTGTAACAACCATCAATACACAAAATGAAATGAACAGCTCAAAGCTTATCATATACTACAGCATTGGACACACACACATATATCCATATAGAACAACCTACGTCATAATCTCATTATGTGAGGTCAATCACACGAATCCTTTTGTTTTATATATTTCTAACTATGTTTAAATCTTCAGTTAAATTACATAAATTTAAATATTTTTCATGATTCTTAACCAAGTAATTTTATGTCCTTTTCAACTTCTTTTAATTTCTTCTACATTAATTAATTCTCCTTTCCTAACTAATACATTCTTTAGCCTCCTAAGAATAAGTTGATTTTCTCATATTTTATCTTCAATAAGTACAACTCCTACTCTATTCCAAATAAAATCATTTTTTAACTCATCCTTTATAATATTACTACTCATCATCTAAACATCCGCATCACCATAATACTAACTTTTTGTACATAATAATATTTTATAACTTAACATTTTGAACCATAAAGTATAGCTAAAGTAATAGCAATTTTATAAAATTTAATTTCAAGGATACCTTCTACGACTATGAGCATTTTTCTACTTTATCCACCTACTTTAATCTTATGAGCATATATTTAGTTTTTTACCTATTCAATTTAAATCCTCTGAAACATAAAGTATTTTTCATAATTCTAATTTAGAACTAATTCTTACCTTACAACTAAAATTGTTATATAGCATACACTAAGGTATTTCTCCTTGAATTTTCTTAGTTATTTCATTCATAACTAAGACAAACAATTATACACTTTTGGTGTAGACCTATGTCTACTAGAAATTCATTAATTTATCCTTTTATAGTTTTAATACTTATAATTGCTCTTCCATTCATGTTCTTTATGATATCACAATTTCCTATAAACAATCCTTTTCTTTCCAATATCACAATAAATATTTAGGAACTCTATCATAAACTCGTTCTAAATCAATGAAAATCATATGAAAGTCCTTTTTTTAACCTGCCTAACATAAAGTTAAATTGATTTTCTATGATGTTAATTACCTATCTTAATTGTTGTTTGATTACCCATTACTTTAATTTCATAATATGTCTCATTAATTTAATAATATGATAATTATTACAATTTTATGTCTCCCTTATTCTTATTAAAGAACTTTCTAAATCAAGTTCTCATACTTCTTTTAACAAGTAATCTCTAAATACCATTTTTCTTTCCCCCTTTAGATTTCACCACCTAATTCTATGATTTTTATGTACTTTAGTCCTCCTCCTAATCTTGATACTAACATCTAACACTAACAACCTATGTTGTGCAATTAAGTTTTCTTTCAAAATAACGGTACAATCATTGCATGTCCTTTTATCTATTTTTCTAGTAAATAAAAAAATTATTTGACTAACATTTGCACCACTTCTAAATATAATTAAACATTATTCTCTTTTCTTAAAATAAATATTTGTTATCAAAAAGTTGTAAGCGACACAAGTCTAGAATGTAATTTCCTTCTTCATTTTTATTATCAAAACCAAATCTCCCATGGTTTCTTTTATATCTTCTATTTTACTTCTCTACATAACCATTTAGATCCCATCTAATAAAATGTTTTTCATAATAGGTAAATCATGAACTAAACTATCCAAATCTTTCCAAATTAAGGGTCATTAAATACCTTAAATCAAATGGAATACATAAAATAACTCTAACACATGGATTAAAAAATCATACTAATAATAGAATAGCACATTAAGATGATGTGCATGAGCAAGACGTATGATAAATGATCGTTAAGCAATAATGAGAATAAAAATATATTTGAATAAGGGTCATTAGATGCCTTAAACTAAATGGATATCTCATAGCCCATCTATGATCTAATGAGACCATAATAAATAAGATAAATCTCGCACACAGATAAAAAATTATACTAATGATAGAATAACACGTTACTGATGTGGTTGAGTTCAATGTATGGTGCAATAAGCAACAAAATTGACAAAGCTTTATCTTTTCAATTCTTCAAAAAATAAACAAAGAAAAACATCATGATACAAAATAGATTATGAAGGAGCAATAGTTTTCTTCTTACTTGGGGGGTTTAAATGACTCTCCAACTTGACGCCAAAGTTTACACAATGTCACCTAGAAGACGAGTAGATCAATAAACTGAAATAATAGCTTCCAATGATAAACTAATAACAAGAAGATAAGATGAAAAGAGCAGAGAGATTTGTCATGTCTCGCACATGGTAAACCTCCATGTCACTAAACAACCTTAGTTAAAGTCAAAAAGTAACATCCATATAAAAATAAGATAGATCAGGCATCTTGGACATGGAACACATGCTATCTACCAAAAAAGTAGACTATTGAATTAGGGATTTAGGGTTTCCATTGTGCTGAAATGAGTTCACATGTTGGATTCTAATTGAACATGTTTATGGCTAGATTTGTTTAGTGCCAACCAAAATCCAACACTTTATTAAATGGACTGAAAATTGAACCTAATTAAGAAAATTAATCCATTTAAATTGCTCGATCAAGTTTTTATTGGATTTTATAAATTTGTGCAAAATTTACACTTGTGATCTTCATATGGATATTCATAATCAACTACATTAGCATTATACTTAGGATTTTTCTAACTTAACATGTTCACAAACCATAAGCAGGTTGACTTAGTGAACCCAAAGCCAACTCATTTATTAAGTGTTAAATGCATCATGACATGAACCCCCATTTATACTTGAACCAAGCCCATGTTGTGTCATACATGTCAGGCCAAACAAAAGAACGAACCAACATACATACATGATTGCAAGCAAACATACATATTAATGGAATGTTATTAAAGTATACAAAATTATTGGAATATACAGACATATGTAATTTTGAAATATACACATTAGTATTATTACACTTCATATTTAGCTACTGTCTAGAACTACCTAGAATCTTCTCTGCGTGCTTTTGTTCTAAGAACCATCATATCCATTTTTCAAAAAAAAAGACGTACCAGCAACTTTTCATTTCCATCATGAGACATACAATTGATCATTCATAATAATTCAACTCTTCGTAAGAATGTTAACTTGCAATATGAATGGACCATCATAACCTTAAAAGAGTTTTTATAAGCTGCAGTTGATCACAAATTTTTATAAGCTGTAATTGATCACAAATGGCACACGGGCATGTGAGTGTGTGTGTTTATTTTTTGTGTAAGAATGCCCACATAAGTTTCAGAGAAATAGAGCAACAATACCTGCTCGTAGCCTCCCAGTCTAGTCACTGCTCTCCATAACCTAAAAGCAAAATGGAAGGGAAAAATCAAGAAAAAACATTCCGTTTCTGAGAGAGGCATTGCAGCATTATAAAAAACAACATTGCCAAAGAAATGTGTCAACTCATAAATGTTCAATCTACTTAAGTATTTGGTTGACCCAAAATGATATTGTATCTAGGAATGTGTCAGGTGATGGTTCTGCTATGAGTGCTGTGAGTTTTTTTTTTCATTTTTGGGATTTTACTTTTGTGGGTGGTTGATGTACTTTTAATGTCCCCTTTTTTGATTCCCTGTTCCTGTACCTGGTTGTTATTATCTAATAAGATTCAATCTTATCCATGACAAGTAAAACTAGAGATAAAGAAATTCTCACTTGAGACAATTCAATCCTTCACCATAAAACTTTGGTGGCTTGAAGTCCATGCTCCTCTCTTTGTAGAAATTTTGCAGTTCCCTCATGAAAGCAGCCTGCTCTTCCTCTGTTCCAGAATCATCACCATCAGTTTTTCGTGAATGTGCAGCAATGTTTTGCTTAGAAGCCTCTTTGTTAACAGTATTCTTCTTTATCAAGCCTGGCTTGATGTGAAGTTCTTTGTTCTTTGGCAATGCATCTTCAGAAGGTTTGTCTTCCAACTTGACTGATGCATCTGCCATTTGATTTTCTGAGGTCTTCATCAATGCATGTTTCATTTGATTCTCTTCAGGGCTTCCTGATGCACCTTTGGCTTTTTTTGCTTCACTCTTTACAGATGTAACTCTCAGTTGATTATCTTCAGGCTTCGGCAATGTGCCTCCATTTGGATTTCCTTTGTGATTTACAGATATATTTCGGCTTTGCTTTTCTCCAACTTTAGATGGAATTTCTCCAGTCAGATGCTCATATCCAACTTGATTCTCTTCTGAGTTCAGTGGAGCATCTCCAATCCAATGCCCTTCAGGCTTTATGTGTGCATCTTTGATTTGATCCTCTTTTGACTTTACCGATGTTTCGCCTCCTTGATTCTCTTCAAACTGCCCTTCCTTTTCCTCTATGTCCATACTCTCTTCGCCATTTTCCAGTTTAGAGTCAACTGAAGCACTCTCCTTTTCCAAAGTATCTTCCATTAGCCCGGTTTGTTTTTGACTATCCAAATCATCCACAACATCTTCCTTTGTGCTGGGAAACCCATCATCATTCACAGCATCTCCTTTCTTGTGCATTACACCATGATCTTCATTACCATTGTTTAAATCCCCTTTCTTATCCATTGCACCATGATCTTCACCACCCTTCTTTGGCTCCCCACTAGAAACAATATCGCCTGCTTCCTCCACAACAGTGCCTTCCACATTAGCATTTCCCGCCCGCAGCTCACAATTCGGTTCAACACTGACACAATCCGCAGAAGCCATTTCAGAACCAGTATTACCTTGTCCTGAGGATAACGTCTCTCCTTCCACTTCAATATCCATCTTGTCATTGCCAGACTGTTCTACCAACTCATGCTCCTCTACCTTGCCACCATTACTCTTACTCATCTCGATTTTCGGAGTTTTCCCGGATAACAAAAAACGAGCACGGAGAAGACGCAACTGGAGCGAAGACTTTTTAGCTTCAAAGTCAAAGGAAATAGAGTAGAAGAAATCAAAAATCAACCAAACCCCTTATTGAACAAGCAGAACCCCCTAGCATGAATAACCCCGCATAAACAAACAGTAAAAAAAAAAAAAAAAAAACTCTCGGCACATAAAAGAAATCTTTGAACGGCTAACCGCATACATCGCAATCCAAAAACGATCGGTTCACCAGCAAACGCGAGCTTACTCTGGAGGAACGAAGGAGAAGAGCAGAGGAGAGGAAACTTACTCTTCTAGCGCCAATCCCGTGCAAAGCAAGCAGGCGTGATGCCGTCAGAGATGCAACCGTGGGGCAGGGCGCAGTTGCTGCTGCTTATGGTGGTGACGAGTTTACTCTCGAGATTCGTAGTCCGTGCTTCAGAGAAACCCTAGAATTGGGGTGGAACGAGGAGGTGGTGAGCGAGAGCGAAAGATTGTGAGCATTGTGATCGGGTCGGTGGTGTGTTCCGAATCAAGTCGTCTGAAGGACGAGGCAGGAAGGGAAGGGGGGTTGTGCACAGGTGGAAACGAATCTACGCCATCTGAATTTCCGATTTATTTTTATTGAAAATATCGCCCACAGCAACGACGTTTTTTTTTTGTTTTGAAAATTCCCACGTGACGAGAAAGAATAGATGGATTGAATTAATATTTATTTTATGAAGAAAAATATTCTTTTGTAATATTATTAGAGTTATTTTTAATAGTATTTTAATTAAATAATTTAAATAAAATTTAAATTATTTAAATTTTTTAATAATTTATCAAACTAATGTGATATTGGTCTCATTTCTTATATACATCATAACTTCTATCGTTGTGTTCTAAGATCGTACCTACAGAGTAATATATTTGATAATAGATATTCTTATTAAAATTATTATAATACACCATCATTCTCTTGAATCTTTCATTTATTATCCTTTAAATCTTTCTTTAGTCTCTTTCTACCTTGTATATATGAAAATAGTTATAAAAAAGTAGTTCTAATGATTCACTAAAGAATTAATTCTCATTTTAAAAACTCTATGCATATTTATTTAAAATTATCAAATTATTATTTAAATTAATAATAAAATTTAAGAAGACATGAGAGAGAAAATATCGAAAATAAGAAAGAACGTGAAATTTATATGGCTTTGATGAGACAAGTTCAGTCAATTAGTCAAAATCAGCGTATAGTCCAAATTACGTCCAAATTACGTCATTGATTTGTCTTCCATGTGCATGGAGAAACATAATAATATATATTTTTACTTTTTTTTGATAGTTTTGATTAGATGTATACTAAAAGAAATTAAATATTCTTTCTAAGCGCACAGTCTGTACGCATCTTCGTAATATACATAATATTTGTACATACATAATTTAAATAGTATATCTATACTATTTATAAATATACTTATTATAAATAATAATCGTAATTAAAATATACAATGCATCTGACCAACTACATGTAAAACATAAAAGATTTACCGTCATGGCAAGAATATGGAAAAGCTCTTTTGTTTACATGTGGATGTGGAATATTAATAAGAGGATAGTTTTGGCAAACATACTTACAACACCTACTAAAAATGAATTAAAAAATGTAAATCATTTGGAGAATTCGCATGAAATTCACGTAAAGGTCCTATATAAAGAAATTATTAAAATTAAACACCTCCGTTAAAATAAAATTTTTCCATAGAATTCATTTTTATAGTTATACCTAAAGAAATGATGTCTTCTAAAAATATGAAAAATATAACTTATTATTTCTTACTATTTTCTCGTACTTTTTGAAAACACAAGCTTCAGAGACATCATAATTTTTACAAAAAATTAAAATTTTCGAAATATTTAGACACGTTATATAATAATTCATGCCAACTACGTTTACTCCCAATTGCATTGTCTATACCGTCATATTCGATCGGAAGCATCATAATTTGTTTGAAGGACTTTTACTTGAATATCTTCAAAAAAAAATGTATACTTTTTAATTATAATGCAATCTTACATACTTCAAAGGACAAAACAATTGCTGTAATACACTTCTTATACCCCAAATAGAATCTTGCATTCACGGAAAAAATCACTTTCAAAGTGGCAAAAACGTAATTATTAAATGAATGTTAAGTGAATGATATTTTTCGAATCAATAATAAGTTAATATTTAATGTAATTACGATGAATTTAAATTACGTTGATATTTATATAATGATATAATTTAAATATAAAATATAATTATTTAAAATATAAGAATGTTGATATAATTAAAAATTATGATAAAAAATTATGAAAAAAGTGTTGAAAAATTCCCATATCATTGTGACAACGAGAATAATTTTAAAAATAGTAAAGAGCAATTCGTAAATAAAACCTAAGTTAACTCAAACGTATCACAACCATATTTTTAGTTCTCGAGAACATCTAAATCTTCATATATTTTAACTTCAAGAGATACAATTTTAATTCACACGTTTTCGTATAAATTTTTATATATAAATTTTATTATATAACTTTAATATTATTTATTTAATTACTTTAACTTCAACTCTCAGAAATCGTTAAAACTGATGGTAAAGTCAAAAAACAAACACCTCCATTACAACTCAAAAGATATGCATACTATTTTCAACCATTCAAAAATTCCCTTTCCTTCAAATTTAAATTCAAGATTTCTCCAATTTCATTATAATAACGCAAGCACCATCTTGCCGATCTTCAAAAGAAATCAACCTACATAACTTTTTTAGACGACACCACCTGAATGATATGATATAATAATTCTAGCTGCAAAAACATCAGAACAACACCTCCATTTCTATTTGTCGAAGAGTTAGAATAATAACCACAACCATGAGATCTCTTAGCTCATATCTGATGACGAGATTTAGTAAAAATTTTACTATATAAAATTTACGATGTATAATATTTTTATCAAAATATATAAATAATAATTATAACAATTTCTTTTATTATAATATCTGAATGTAAAATAATAAAAATAATCTTATCTTTAACCCTTTTTATCAATTTTGTATATTTATTTTTTTAATATTAATTGTTTGACAAAAATTATAAAAAATAAAATTAAGAATCATATCGTGTGACAAAAAACGTGAACTTTTACCCCCCACTTAAACTCACTCATTTCCAAACATAGGTTAAGGAAGTGAAAAGATTTTTTTTTTCCATGGAAATGAGGTAAATAGAAACGAACATCACGGATTAGGAAGAGCAAACCCTAAATGCAGAACATACCTGAAAAAGAAAATGCCACCGGAAAGAATCGATCCGGCGGAATAAATGGTGCTTCTCAGTTCCCGCCGGCGCCCTTCAAAGCCTTCTTCAACTCCTCCTCGGCTTCCTCCTTCGCTGTCCCCACCGCCGATCGCCCATTCTTCAGATTCGGCACCACCCCTTCCCCATCACCACTTCTCTTCTCAACGTCCTTCCCCTTCCACCTCTCGAATTCCGTCCGAAGCTCCTCCACCGCCTTCCTCAGCATCCCCTGCTCCACCACCAATGCCCCAACCTCTGATGAGGCAGTCGCTGCCGCGGGATTCTTCCGCTTGCTCGTCGCCTTCTCCACCTCTGCTGCAGTGGATGGCATCTGCTTGATGGAGATCTTCCTCATTTGAAGATAAGGCAGATTCCTTGGCGAAATCCACGAACCCAATGGTTTCTCCCCACGCCCGCCACCGCCAGCTTCACCACTTCCCTCATCACCGAACGAAAACGAGAGGTCCGACGGCACCCTCAGCCCCCACCGGAACTTCACCAACGCCCTGTTCTTCAACGGCAGCGCGCTCGTCGCCGTGATCTCAGTCCCTGACAGAATCCCATCGATCCCCCTCACCACGGGATATTGGAGCGGCACCTGAAGCTGGTTCACCCTCACCGGGGCGTAAACCCCATTCTGCCCTGCGCTCCCATTAACCAGCGGCTGCGGGGGAGGAGTAGAAGAAGAAGCGGTGGTCTTGACAACGGCGAAGTCGCCGAATCGGGGCTTGAAGTGGAGGAAGAAGGCAGGGCCACCGCCGGCGTGGGGAGAGAGGAAGCTGAACTCCGCAGACATCGACAGAAGTGCGGAGACGGGTGAACCGAAGGCGCCGGTGCCGGTCTTCAGGACGACGGAGAAGGGGTTGCGTGCTTCGTTGGGACGGTAGGAGACGCGGAGGACAGGGCCGGAGTCGAAGGAGGTGGAGAGGTCGAAACGGAGGTCGCTAGGGACGCCGCCGGCGGAGACAGCGGTGGTGAAGGGGAGGCCGAGGATGCTGATGGGGACCTTGGCCCTAGCCAGCGGCTTCTGGTCGTCGCGGAATTCGATGGACGCCTTCATCGCTGCACCGACGTCGGAATAGGATTGGGGTTTTGGAGAATCGAGGGGTTCTGGTATCGGATTTGGCTGTCGAATTTGAGGGTTTGGGATTGAACGGTGGTGACGACCGAGAGTCCGAGACGAAGGTTGGTTTGAGTGGAGCCTCCAATTTAGCGGGAATACGTGCCGTACGTGTCGGTTTCCGTTTTTTTTAGAGGCAGCTCAGAACTACTTGTCCAAATATGTTTTTATTTTCTCCATGTAAATCCATATTCATCAGATGATGATTATTATTATTTGAATTTTTTTGAAATCCACGTCATTAATGGATACGTTATCTCGTTTTATCTGTTACCTTTTTGTAGAACTGTTCGTGGTGGAGACTTATTCGTTATTTTTTCACGTCGTAAGACATTAATGCTTTTATATTAATACTTTGCTTATTTCCATTTTATCGGAATAGATGATTAGAAATGGTCTTACACGTTACATCACACCACGTAAGATGCTCGACAGCATTAGCTGCCTTTACATAACCCATTCTTCACAATTATAATTCGTATTAACTTACGTAATTAGGAATAGACTTATATTGTTATAACAAAATTAAACCTACAAAGCTATTGACTTCTTTTATATATTAACTCCATACATAAATTCTCACAGTTACGACACTAATTTCACAGTTACAAAATTAAAACACCTCGTAACTAAACCAAACCTAAAGTGACCACCTTTTGGCATAGCAGAGAACACTTTCATGAAGGTATCCAATTTCAAAAGGCAACGATAAGGGTGACGAGGTGACACACATCATCCCTACGAGCACCCACCTGATAAAAAGCTCCTCACAGAGCGAACATTTAGCATAAAGGCTGGCTTCAGCCTCCATGATTCAAATAACTCACATTCCACAAGAAATAATAAAAGACCCTCATCGAATGCAATAACGCACATCTAAAAAGCTCACATTCCACAAGATTCAAATACCAGTGACCATAAAAATTATCATTATCAGAAAAACTGATAAAGAATGTTCTACATGATCTAAGACATTAAATACACAACGAAGCCCTCATTCATCTTTGCCTTGGAAAAATCATATCATCGCTCACGGTCACACTCATTGATCAAAAGCAAAAACATTCCATAACAAAATTATTACCCAAGAATGTTCGCCTGAGATAAAATTTAGCACCAGAAATTCACTACGGCAGGTGTTGCCCACTTCCCCGGGGACGAAAAAATCCAAGGTGTCCACATTTCTTGATGATCAAAACATTCCATGGCAAAATTATGACAAAAATGTTCGCCTGAGACTAAATTTAGCACCTGAGATTCACTACAACAGATGTTGCCCACTTCTCTGGGGATGAAAATATCCTACGGTGCCCGAAACATTTCATGATGATAATGAACGGCTATCAATGGCAAGTCCCACGGTGTTTAAACCATTATCAACGTAAACAACAGACCCAGTAACCGCCGAAGCTAATGGAGACACCAAGAAGGCTGCCGCACTACCAACTTCATCTGCATGTTTTGGTTAATATAAGGAATAAATATGGTTAAGCTGTCCCGTACAAAAGTACAAAAAATCAATCAATTTCAAATGAATGTTCAAGATTTACCAGCACGAAGTTCTTTCTGCAATGGTGCATTAGCGTATGAATAATCTATCATCTTCTCTATGAACCCAATGGCCTTTGCAGCTCGGCTACCCAATGGACCTGACATTGTTCAAAAGCACAAAGGAACAACGACCAAGGATCAATTGATGATTACAAATATCTGGTTGACATTATGATGTAAATAATCTACCAACCAAATGGTGATTGAAAAATCCAACTGGCGTACAACTAATTAAGGTTGCATTGAAAAAGTTTTGCTTACTTCATACACCTTTCTATTAAAAAATTATTAACAAAAGGATGAAAAATTGTCACCTTTTTAACAAATAACAGTTTTTTTTGGAAATAAAAAGGACAAAAGCCCATAAACTGTGAAATGCAATTTATTTAAAAACATTGGCATCTTCAAAAATGCTGGATTAGAAAAGCATTATCAAACATTCCCTAATCTGATCCGGCTTTCAAAAAGCAAAAAACCCAACCCCACCAGTGAGATGAGCTATTGTCTTTCGAGAATGACAGCAAAAACATGATGTAACTTTAATATACCGGCAGATATTGTATTGACACGGATCTGTCCTCTTCTCCCGGCTTCAAAAGCAAGAACCTGCATCATACAACATAAGAATGTCATGCCTTGGACCAAGAAAATAATTGAGGCAAAATTGTCAGCTTACTCTTGTATCACTCTCTAATGCAGCTTTGGCAGAACTCATCCCTCCACCATAACTGCCAAATCAAATTAAATTTACTTCACAATCATAATTAAATTGTGCAGTGTATAGGATAGGAGTGAAGATATACCCTGGAATTGACTTTTCTGAAGCAATGTAAGTTAGAGAGATTGAAGCACCACCTGCATGCAGATAGATATTAAATTAAAAATTAATTTTGTATTACGAACCCCCAAACAATCCATCAATCTCATACAAGTTTTTCAACAATATCAATAATACAACATTTTATTTAGTCAATTAGTTTGATCCCCAATGATATGCATAATATATAGTACGCCCCACAGCCCATATACTGTTACCTTTTCAAACAAAAAGTCCAAAATTATTGGGAATTTCTCATACATAGTCATTTGAGTTATCTACAAGAATATAGCATAAATTTTACTAAAGATGATAGCTTAAACCATGACAGCTGAAACTACCTAGAGATCTCTTCCGCCTCTCCCCCCACCCTCTCCCCCCTTAGTAGACCCTACTTCCTGCCATCCTTGACTCTTCTTTGAGTTGAGCTATTGTGTTTCAAGTAGCAAAGAACCCAACTCCAAAATTAAGTTGAACCATTGTGTTTCAAGATTGAAAGCAAAAACATGGTGTAACTTTGATATACCAGCATTTATTGTATTGACACAGATCTGTCATTTTCTCCCAGCTTTAAAAGCGAAAACCTGACCCTTCTTTTCACCACCATTGAAATTATAATTTTGTTGTCTACATAGTTCTCTTCATCTTCCTTCAGAAGCTAGGAAACAATATTCAAAGTCACCAATATACAATGGAAACTGTTGATGAATGGAGAAGAGGGAAATTGATGGATATCCCTTAGATGGTACTATTGGTAACTCAATGGTGATATTTGTGACCTCAATGTAGTCAATGGTGACCTCAAGAAATGCTATGACCCAAATCAAAAGTCAGTACTCATCATTAACATGTAACCTTGATGGCTAAATTTGTGATCTTAACGTGATCGTATATGAGAATGGATAATTTGTAACCCAAATCAAAAGTTAATACTCATCACCAATATGTAATTTTGATGATTACATTTATCAATTTGACATGATTAAATGTAACCTAGAAGAAATATTGTGACCCAATTTAAAACACAATAACACTCATCAATATCACATTACACACGTGATGGGTATATTAGTAACATCCTTGTGATCAATTATGATTGATCAATATCGTGTGATAATGTATACAACAAAGATATCATCTAACCATACTTTGAATTGATGGTGCAATCAACAAGGGCAAGACATGAGTACACTTAGATGCAAAAAGAGACTCATACAAGAGAGGAGGATGCATGCAGAAAAGATGAGGTGCACAAGAGCAAAGCAAACAATGATCATGATTGTTAGTTTTTTCAAATTATTTTTGTGCCTGCCTTGTATTTTTGGTGATTGTTGGATTTGATTATAAAAGCAACCAAGAATAACTAGTTGTTGACGTATATACTTTTAGTTGAATGAACATGTTGCCATGAGGAATAACTTATTTTCATCATTATTTTTTCGAAAATAAAAATTTGAAACTCCTATTTGGTTGAAGAGCAAATGAAAACTCTTATTTGTTTTAAAAGATATATACATGATATTACCTTGACCTTTGCTTAAGAATCACTTTGTACCCTTAAACGTGAATTGTTAATGTACAATGCACTTTAATTTTGAATTACTAAGGAGATTTGTGGCTTGATTCTAAAAATTGATTAGCTAATGTGTCTACTTGATTATAGAGGATTTGTGACTTAATGTGCTGCATATATGATCTGCATGGGAGGAATTGTGACCTGTTTAAGTAAATATGTTACATGATTATAAATATTGATAAACTCATGAATCTAGTTTTCACTTGATTTTAGAAGATTTATGAATCTAGTTTTGATCTTGCATGAGAGGAATTGTGACTTATGTCAACCGATGACTTGATTCTAAACATTGATAAGCTCAAGTTTCTACTTGTATTATTTAATAAATGTGTCTACTCATAACTTGCTTATGAAACATTTATGACCTGATTTTGTGTATGCGACCTGAATAAAAGGAATTCTGACTATAATAGGTGAATATGTGTCTGTCTGAAGACAACGGTGAAGAATGACCATAGAAAATCAGGCACTGGCAATGCTAATAGTAGTGCTAGAACTTGCAGAGGGGAAGGCTAAAACAAAGGAGGTGGGGTGTCACCTGCAAATGCTACTAAAACCATCAACAGTAGCAAATGCCAGTGGATGAGTTAGCAACGACATCAAGGTTTATAGAGGAGTTTTCTAACATGGTCTATGGCCGGTGTTGTCAAGACCTAGTATTTCTTGACCTCTTGACTCGGAAAATAGCAAGAGATGGGACTGGCAGAGGTGGTAGATGGTAGTGAGGCTGGCTGCAGATGGTGAAAGGGGCTACTACTGATTGAGAAGGTCAAGATGAGTAGGGCTAGGGAGGAGTAAGAGACTAAGGTTCTGTTTGATTTTAAATTTTTTCAACTCTCAAAATCACTTTCAATATCATTATTACTACATAGATTCTAATATATAAACTTTTATCACTTAAAGTATTATGCAATTATTATACAATTTCAACTCTATTTATGAAACTAACTTCAACTTCAACTTTATTCAACTCTCTGGAAAAAAGTTGTCACCAAACATACCTTAAATAAAATAGAAAAAAAAGGTTGTAGCTAGAGTTTAGGCCTAGTGTGACCACCATAGTAAGGTCGTGTCAATACCTAGGGTTTCTCTACTCGCTTTTATTCTTAAAAAAAAAAAAACTGATCTCTAACATTATACATAGACCAAAATGGGTAGAAGTGTATTGATTCATTAATTAAGAACAAGACATTCATGTATAAGGGTTACAAAAAGGGAAAAAACGCACATAAGACTAAATCCAGATGATAGCATATAACTTGATAACCTAATTGGATTTATTATGCTTAAATGGATCCTTGACACCTGCCTATAAGATTCAACAAAGTAAGACTTACAGACAAGACACCATGTACAAGGCTTAGCAAACACAACTCAATCCAACAAAGAAACCACAACTAATAGCCACCAATTGAATCAACAAACACCAATAAACCTAGATGAAAAGAGTTGAAAATAGTCACTAAGTAGTGCATTAATTGAGATCAAAAAATAATTCTTGGGGAAATGTGATGACCAGTCAAAATAAAGAGGGGAAGAGGAAACCCACAACAACAGAAGGTAGAAGGCTGGAGGTCAAAAAAGGGCAGACCATTAGGAAGGGAACTACTTTTGATGAAAGGGAACGTAAGGGCCAACAAGCATTAGCCATGAGAGAGAATGGTTCAAAACAGATTATTCACATCGTTAAACCTTGAAAAGTAATGTGATTCAAATTGAAAATAGTTAAATGCAAGGTATCACATTGCACTTTAAAGTTAAGGGCATCAAGATGATACTCTAAAAAGGTTCAAGATACTATCAAGCAAATAAATTTGATCGATTTCTATAAAAAATTTACAAAAAAATTTAAACACGTTCGGAGAGAATGAACAAATATCATGTAAAAAATGTTAGTGACATTTAGCACACCATCACATATATGAAAGAGAGGATTGCAAGATAATATAATTGTGTTATGTGTTATTGTCCCATGCCTTAGGTTTACCATCAATAGCAGTTGATGCAAAGTAAACTCCAAATTCAAGATGCTTTGCAGTTTGCATGCACTAAAATGAGAATATATGCATATGTAATAGTCAGACGTATATAGGGTGGCTACAAAAAAGCATACCTGGATTCATAATGGGAAGAAAATGCTGCAGCAAAGAAACAAAGGAATAACTTGAAGCAGAAATTGCAGCTAGGTATCCCTTCCTCGATGTCTCCAATAGAGGTTTAGTGACCTATTTATAGCAATAAACAAAATTATAATAGAGTTACCTCAGATAATAGAATATTGAAACATGCTAAAGACAAACCTCAGGCCCATTAGCAAGAGAGTGCACGAGGATGTCAATACTCCCATAATCATTCTTGACGCATTCAACTACTTCCTACAAAAATATTAATTTGAACAATGCATCAGTGCATGTTGAAACCAGAACTCTCAGGCAACACAAGAACCATATATGGTCACATACTACAGAAAATAACAATAAAGCATAAAATGGTGAACCATTGTACCTTAACAGTCCAATTACTTGCTCCAGCATACCGTTTATTGGACTTGACCTACATAAAACCAGAATTTGGTGAAAAAAATTAGCTTCAAAATTCACCCAGAAACACCCATCAAATAAACAAGAATAATGTATGGAATAACTTTTTGTCATCAAAGGCATTAAGGTTCTATCAAAGGATAGATTGTTAAGTATACATCTTCTGGAACATCCTCAGGGCAATCATAGACAGCATCTAAAGGATAAACTTTCTTGATCTCCATGAGAGCACCATTTGGTAGCCTGCAACACATACAAATACAACAATATTAAGAATTTCAGACAGGCCAACTGAATTATTAAAACATTAAATTCAAGCATGAAGAGCAGCCTAAGTAAAAGCCAATACGAAGATGCATACATGCGAGACTCATCAAACTTTCCACGTCTTAAACTGGTCTCAAAAATATTCAGTGCCTGCCAACGGCTTTGCATCAGAAATGATACACCAAAAGTTAAACTATTATCTCATACCTAAACTAGAAGAAAAAATAGAGCCATTGAACACATACAGGCACCCAAGTTCCGAGAAGAATTTCAGCACCTGCACCAGCAAGTGCTTTTGCAATTGCCCAACCATATCCGTTGTCATCAGCTACTCCAGCTATAAATGCTCTTTTCCCTATGCCATTGACAACCCAATATTATATGCAGATCATATTCAAGAAATTTCACGGTCTTAAAAAACCAATACAGAAGGATCAACTAGAATAGTGTTCCAGAAAGGAGAATAAACCATTCTTGTGAAAGTGAAACTATCATACTTACTTTTGTGACATGCTCTCTCATTTTTGTGCATCATTCTATTTAATGTCTTGAAATGATTGGACTCACTTGTATGACCATTATGTTTTTGTGAAATGATTCTTGAAATAATCACACATTCTGTTAAAAGATTTCATATGTTTTGTGACATGAGCTGAAGCCTTACGTCTGATCATCATTGTTTATAGGAGTACTGCTTAGTAAAATGTATGGTTATAAATTATGAAATGCTTTGTGCTAATCTATGAAATGCTTTAACCTAATATGGTAAATGAAAGGAGGTAATTTATGAAATGTTCTAACCTAAGTTGTGGAATTTTCTTTGCTATTTTGTGAAATATTCTAACTTGTGAAATTCTTGAACCTATTTTACGAAACATTCAAAACTAAATTGTGTAATTTTCTATGCTAAATTGTGAAAGGGTAAATCATCAAAGCTAATTTTTGAAATTTTCTAAGTTAAAATAAGAATTTTTCTAAGCTATGTTGTAAAATGTTATAAGATACTTTGTGAAATGTTTGAATCTAAATTGTATAATGTTCTTTGCTCAATTTTCAAATGATGTAACTTGTCCTTTTACAGTGATTTATGAAAAATGGTTTCTACACCAACTAAAAAGAAAAGAGATGTGGCGAGAATGTTGCTTGGGTACATAAAGATGTCAGATAAATATTAGTAATAAAATTTCAAAAATTCCTAATTTTATACACATAGATTTTGAACCATTTTTCTAGATCTCATTGCTCCAAACCTGTTTCACAGGGCCCGATCAGAGATGCTACCTCTTTAATCTAATGTACCCAGCTTCATCAGAAGAGGAATACCGGAAGCACTTCAAGGAGCTTCCTAAACTCCACATGCAAGTGTCCATTCAATCAAATATGAAAAACCCATGTTTCATTCCTACACACAATACTTATATATGCCTTTAGTCACTGACACCAGATCAACAATTATTCAGGTTGCCACACCACCATCTAGCAACCCATTTATTTATTTACACAGTGACACTTGTATTATTATTATTGATCACTTTTTATTACAAAAAACGATACATTACTATTTCTGAATTACCAAATTTATATTTCTAATTGATCTTTATATAACCAAAACAGGCTACTTTATGAAAATGTTATTGACCTAATAAATCTATTTTACTTTTTTAATTCTTCAACGATCATTCTTCAATTTTGATTTACATTGACTATTTATTGACATGTGTTTCACTAGTGAAACTATTCCAACAAATTCTAATACTGTTAAACATTAGGCTTGTAAAGTGTAAGAACTTGTAACTTGAGTATCGCACCAAAAGATTCCCCATTGATATGAAAATTACATGCAATGTACAAAAAAAACATACCCTAGAATTTGAAGTCCATAGCTATGATAGGCAACAGATGAGAAAGGACAACGTAAAGCAGAATAAATAAAGGGAATATGTAGCGAACCAGTCAGATCAATTGGCAATCCGGGAGCAACAGCTTTGTCACTTTCCATAGACATGGCTCTCACGATGACCTTATCATGCTTGACATGAGATGTAATGCGACGGCTAAGACGCTGAAGTGAGATGTGTGATGAGCTGGACAACATATTTTCCCTGAGCCTGGCCACTATAGACATGGTATTCCTTCTGAAAATCCTCCTACTGGAAGAAACGCAAGTCCTTGTAGTGGCCATCTGCATCCCTAAGCTTGTTGTTGTTGCCATCTTTCTCAACAGGTTCGGACGGCAGACAATGACGTATCTTCACATTAAAGATGAACTTAAGAACTAGATATTTCTACCTTAGCAAAATTATATGATGAAAAGAAACCATAGGCTCTGCAATCTCTGTAAACAAATGAAATACAAAAAACGCAAAAACACTCATGTTCACAAAAACAAAAAAGAAAAACCCTTCCGTCGTTCCAGGTCTCCAGCTTTGGAATTCCAAATAAATTCAGCAAACTACTTCCTGCGTGTTCGTCGAGAGAAACGTATGCAATGTTCAAATGGTTTGACAACGCAACAGTCAACACGAGCACACATTTCCAGTAGTCCTAAAATAAATTGACGACACAAAAACGGAATTTCCACGAGATCAACAAATCTGCAGCCCGCACAGTAATCGAGAAGGCACTTCCACTTACAGATCAAACGTCGCACGATGATTTTTGAATCAATATTAAGGACACGGCTACAATCCAACCAAAACCGTACTCGACGACTCTGCATTTCTCGAAAAAGCAGAACTGCAGGAAGAACAAGGAATGCCGCTATTTTCCCCAAGGCAAAGCAAAAATCTGACCTATCCGCCGCCGCACCAGCTCCTCCTTGACTTGCCAGGAACCGGATCAACCGATCGAAGCGAGCGTGACGACTGAGGAGAAAGTGTCGAGGTTAAAAGCGGAGGGGATCGAGGGTGGGTGGTCGATAAAACCGAGGTGTTCGAAAAGGAGGCTCTAGAAAACGAGTTTTTTAGCGCGTGTTTGAGGTTTTTTTCTTTTTCGACTGAAGTTACGGTTTAAGTTGTGTCGTAGTATATTTTGGTTAAAAGTAATTTTATTTATTTATATTATAATAATCTTTTATTGAATTTATTATTTTTTAATTAAATTATATTTATTTAAAATAATGGTGATATAATTCTAACGTAATAAAATTATATTTAATTGAAACTTATTTGTGTAATTTATTTTTAAGATATTATATATAAAAAATTAAATTAAATTATATAATTACATTAAATAATAATTATGATTTTTTTTAAATTATTTATATTTATACCATGTTCATTAACAAATAAATACGTAACGTTAAGATCATCTTTTCAACGTTATTCCTTTTTTTTATAAAATATTAAAAATAAAATAATAGTAATAATTAAAAATATTTACAAATATTAAATATTTTTAAATTTTTTAAAATTTTCGTAAAATATACAAACACTCTTCAAAAAAAATTTCGTTTCCTAACTTTTTTTTTCTTTTTCAAATTTCCGTATCTGGAGCAAAACTTAAAATTTAATTATTTTTTATAAAAAAGGGTAAAAAATTACTTTTTAATAATTTTTTTATAAGATCTGATGTACAAAATACCACAAATATTTCAACGGGTCACTTTCCCACCGCTTCACGTCCGTTTCGCAGGGAGTGGAAGAGCCATTCGCCGTTCCAAGTTCACCGTGAAACATCGAAAATGATGAAAAATAATATAAAATAATAAATTAAATTTTTTATTATTTTTCGTTATTTTCTACAAATTTCAAATTCAAAGTGCGATAAGTAGGACGACGGAGCAGAGTACGGTCACTCGTTCGCGTACCACTCGTCCCACGCCGACGTTTCCCGAGCCTCATCTCCGTTCTCCGCGCACTCCGTCAGCAAGGGCGCCGGCGGCAGTATGTCCGCCGCGGACCAAAGGGAGAACCAAGATCACCACCGGCACGAGGCGGATCCGTTCCGCCGCGTGCCGGTGGAGGAACCCCTCCGCCTCCTCGCCTGGCCCGTCTACTGGTGCGCCCAGGGCTGCGTCCTCACCGGGGTCTGGGTTATCGCCCACGAGTGCGGCCACCACGCGTTCTCCGACTACGCCCTCCTCGACGACGCTGTCGGGCTCGTCCTCCACTCCGCCTCCTCGTCCCCTACTTCTCATGGAAGTACAGCCATCGTCGGCATCATTCCAGCACCGGGAGCCTGGAGCTCGACGAGGTGTTCGTGCCCAAGATCAAGTCGGAGGTTCCCTGGTTCTCCAGGTACCTGAACAACCCACCGGGGCGGTTCCTCGTCATCCTAATCCAGCTCACTCTCGGCTGGCCTCTCTACCTCGCGTTCAACGTATCCGGCCGTCCCTACAACCGCTTCGCGTGCCACTACGACCCTTACGGACCCATCTACTCCGACAGGGAGCGGGCCCAGATCTTCGTCTCCGACGCCGGTGTTCTCGCCGTGGGGTACGGCCTACACCGCCTGGCGGTGGCTCGGTCGCTGAGGTGGGTGGTGCGGGTTTACGGCGTGCCGCTGCTGATCGTGAACGCGTTCCTCGTGCTCATCACGTACCTCCAGCACACCCACCCGTCGCTCCCGCACTACGACTCGTCCGAGTGGGACTGGCTACGTGGCGCACTCGCCACCGTGGACCGCGACTACGGGGCCCTCAACAGGGTCTTCCACAACATCACGGACACCCACGTGGCACACCACCTGTTCTCGACGATGCCGCACTACCACGCAGAGGAGGCGGCCAAGGCCATCAAGCCCATCCTCCGGGACTACTACCGATTCGACGGCACGCCGGTGTTGGCCGCACTGTGGAGGGAGGTCAGGGAGTGCCTCTACGTCGAGCCCGACGATGGCTGCCCCAACAAGGGCGTGTTATGGTACAAAATCAATTTGTAGTTTGCTCCATCGGATTGCCTCTCTTCCTTTGCCTACGAATCCCATTGTTGTTCTGCTGCTGCTGCTGCTGCTGCTGCGGCTCTCTGTCTGTTATCGTTGGCTGTTCGGCGCCAAATGCCATGTTTTTTTGTCGTTGTGACCTTTGCCTCTACCGGAATAATGGGCTGTTTTTCCTTCCCAGAGGTGAGGAGGAAGAAAAGAGTATTGACAGTCTCGTTTTTGTCTTTAGAATTTATAGAAATGTAATTAAATTTATTTTTACTAATATTATTTATTTTTTAATTTAAGAAAAAAAAGAAATTTTGGCTTGTAGGATTTGAATCATTTGAAATTCAATCAATTTAAGTTTCTTTGTCAACTTTCGTTTGATTACGAAAATTTTTAATTTTGTTTAATTCTAATAAATAGATTTGTCAATCGTGTCATGTCAGTCTGGTACGACACGATTTTTGTGTCAGCATAGTCTACACCATCAATGGGTCAGCTCAGGTACGGCCTGTGACATGAAAAAATATTATTTATGTCGATCAATGGCATAAGTTTGAACAACACGATTCTTTCCGAAACCCAACACGTCTTTGCCGTCGGCCACACAACCTGGTGGTTGGCCTAGTGACCCGGTGGTCCATCACCCTAGCCCCATCCCGCGCACCAGCACATGCGACCATTCACCTCAGTTGCTGGCCCAATGACCCGACGGCCAGACGACCCATTCTGCCTCTTCCTGTGCACTCGACCGTTCACCCCACCGGCCACACAACCCAGTAGCTAGCCCAGTGACTCAACAACTCATCCCCCCACCGGCAATACAACTCATTCAGCCCCCTCCCACGCACCAACGCACACGACCATTCATCCCAGCTACCGACCCAATGACCCGGTGACCAGTCCCCTCGCCGACCAGACGACCCGTTTTGCCTTCTCCCACGCACTCGACCGTTCACCCTGCCGGCCACAAAACCCAGCAGCTGGCCCAGTGACCCGACGGCCCATCCCCTCCACCAACGACATGACTCATTCAACCCCCTCCCATGCACCAACGCACGCAACCGTTCATCTCGGCTGCTGGCCGAATGACCCGACGGTCAATCCCCCCACCAACCAAATGACCCGTTCTTCCTCCTCACATGCACATAACCGTTCACCCCACCAACCGCATAACCCGATGACCGGCCCAGTGACCTAACGACTCATCCCCCCCGCCGGTGACATGACTCGTTCAGTCCCCTCCTGCGCATCGATGCACACAACCGTTCATCCCAGCTGCCGGCCCAATGACCCGACGACCAGTCCCCCCGCCGCCCACATGACCCGTTCTGCCTCCTCACATGCACACGATCATTCACCTCACCAACCACACAACTCGGCAATTGGGTCTGCCCCTCTCGCAACCTAGTAACTGGTGTTCCCCACCTAGTAGTTTCGTGCTAGGCTGGATCGTGCCTATTTCATGCTGGAATTCGTATCGTGCTGGTATGACATGAACAACTTGAGGGTTCGACCCAAGCACAACCCACGACACAAATAATTTTTGTGTTGGGCCATGCCTGGGCCATGCCAACACGACCCATTGACAAGTGTACTGATAAATATATAAATACCTCTATATTAAATTTATTTTCTTTTAATTCAATTTTGTTAAAAAATAAATTTCTATCAATTTTACCTACACAAATGCTCATCAAGGCAAGACATGCATTAGATTTTTTGGTCATAGGGAGGTATCTATCATCTCTTTCCTACCCAACGTAATAAATCGAATTGTTTGAAGTTGGGTGATGTCTTATTCGAATGATCAAAGAGTTTGTTATTTTCATCTTTTCATGTTTTATTCTTCACACAATAGATAACTATTATGTACAAAAATTATTTTTAATATCATTTTTATTGTAAAAATTTTAATATATAAATTTTTATCATTTAAATTACTATACATTTATAACTTTATTTATAAAACTAACTTTAAATTTAAAAAATATCACTAAATACATTTTAAAGTGTTTCTACGTTGAGATCTCTAATCTCTCTCTCGTATTTTTGGATAAGTACGATCACGAATCGATTTCTGGTGCCGTAGCCGTCCTTCCCTTCTGCAAATTATAATCGATAAATGAATAGAATAGATGGAAACGACAAATTTCCTCCGGATAATTACAAACAGCTGGTGGTGCAAGGGCCCGCTGCGGTGGTAGCGTTCTGCAAGTGGGTGCATGCATACCAGCCGCAAAGGTCCTCGCCTAATTAGTCGGTAATGGTTTTTAAAATTAAAATGTAGTCCCGCCACTCCTGTGCTTCAAGTTTCTATCTTAAAAGGTTTGAAATGGTAAATTAATCATGTGTAACTAGTTGACGATTTTAAATTTTAATTATTTTTCTTTTGAATATTTGCGACGAAGTAAGAAGAAGACTTTTATTTTGTTAGAGTTGAGTTTTTACACGGGGTAAGGGAGAAAAGGAAAATAATTAAAAGTAATTTTCTTTTGATTTATGTTTTTAGAATAAAAGCAGGATCATAAAATATTGTTATTATAAATAAAAAAATAGACTTTTGTTTCCATTTTCATCTTCATTTCGCTGACATTCCTTTCTTCACGTGCTCTTCTCTTCCTATTCTTCGCTGACATCTTCATTATTCCACTGTCATTTTATTTATTTCTGATTTACTTATCATAGATTTTATTTTACATGAACTTCTATATATCATTATCGCTTTACAAACATTACGCATAAACTCCAATTACACGTTACAAGCAAAGTTTGTTCTCACAATAAATTCATAAACAAACGATATATTGATGTTCATCACCTTGGAAGATCTTATTAACAGGGTTGGTGTCGAAATGGAACCCATTTAGAAGTTTCACTTTGCCTACGTTAAATAAATGGTTTAACTCTGCATTAAATGTCTTTCGCATGCTCGACGTTAAGTTGATATTTTGCTTGATTCGTTACAATAGTGGATTTGAGCTCAGAAAAGGAACATGTACGTGTTAAAATTATGGTTTCTTCGTTTTCAGTTTTATCTAATTTTTAAAATTACTTTTATATTAATATATAAATTTTTATTATATAAATTATTTATTATACAATTCTAATTTTTCAAAGTAAGAAAAGACACAGGTAGAAAAATAAACCCAACGAAGAAAAATCCCACAACCTCAACTCTCAACATGAGGACGCGCGGATTTTCTTCTGCTGAGAATAATCACGGGTTCGTTTTTTCATCAATTTTAAATTTTAAAAGTATTTCGTAATAACATACACATTATTCTATTAAATTTTATTTTTTTTTCACTCCTTAAGTAGTGTAAATAAAAAAAAACACTCCCTAGTTTCCTCGCCGCCGTTCTACCGGGGCAACGGGCGATCTGGTATTCGTGCGGCTGACGTGGAGGGGATTGGAGCTGCTTTGACTTGTTTCAGATTCCGTCGAAGCCCGATTGTTGACGTGGTTAACCACGTCGTAGTCGTCTTCCTCGGCGTCCTCGTTCTCCTCCAGCGATATGCCCTTGGTCTCCCTCATGAACACCACCGCGAACACGACGCCCACCACCGACACCCCCGCCAGGATCAGCAGGGTGGCCGTCATTCCGATGCCGGGGCCGAACACCGGGTCGCTCTGGGAAGCCCAGAGGAAGCCGATGGAGCCGCAGATTGCCCCAACCTTGCCCGCCGCACCTGCCAAGCCGTGGCAGGTCGACCGGAACCTCGCCGGGAACATTTCGGCCGGGACTATGAAGGTGGTGGTGTTGGGGCCAAGGTTGGCGAAGAAGAAGGTAGAGGAGTAGAGGACTACGAACCACACCGTCATATGTTTCTCCCAGTACATGTGGTAGGGCAGGCCGATGGCGAAAAGGAAGACGGCCATCAGGAAGAATCCCGTCACGTGCAGCTTCTTCCTGCCGACACGGTCGATGAGGTAGACGGCAGCCCAGTAGCCGGGGATGGTGGAGCAGAGGGCGACGATGGAGTGGAACTTGGCAACGTTGAAGGCCTCATCGTAGACGTTGCGCTTCGGCGTGTAGTTGATGTACTTGTAGATCCGGGATTGGAAGAGGGTGCTGCTGTAGAACACGACATCCAGAAGGAACCACGATCCGGAGCACGCGAACAGGTCTCTGCCGTGCGCCCTGAAGAATCCCAGAGAGAAGAGATCGTTGTTGGCCGTCGTCTTCATTCTATTTCTCAGGCCAGCGACGTTCTCTTCCCCTTCTTCTTCGCAGCGCTCCCGCTCCTCTTCTTCTTCCTCCTCCTCCTCCTCCTCGGTCAATCGTAATTCATCGTCGTCGAACACCATCTGCATATCTCTCGTCGCCTTCCTGACATCCATCTCCACCAGGGCCGTGTATCTGTCGACAGGGCATGTATTTGATGCATGGTTGAATTGGGATTGAAGCATCGATGGAGATCGAGTATGTGGACGGATCCATTACCTGGCAGTCTCCGGCATCATCATGCGCCAGTAAAATGTCAGCCCCGCGGGGATGGCGCCGATCATCAGGACCAATCGCCACGCTAAATCCGCCTCCGCCGGAGGTGGCTCGGCCCCGCCTGTGGCGACGCGTTTGAAAGACGCCATGACGGCCATCGTGACGCAAGAACTCACGAGGATTCCGAAACCCTGCATAGAGAACACGGCGGCGATGAAGGCTCCTCTGGTCGTCCTATTGGCGAACTCCGACATGATGGTGGCCGACAGAGGGTAATCTCCGCCGATACCGATCCCGAGGAGGAACCGAAACAAGCAGAGGCTCGTGAGCACGCACTTCCTGGTCCTGCAAATTGAGAAGCCGCAGCCGATGGAGCTGAACACCATAAGGAGGAGGCACACCCCGTACACCTTCCTCCGACCCATCTTATCCCCGAGCCTGCCGAAGACGACCTGACCTGTGGCCGTGCCGAGCAGCGCGATGCCGACCACGGCCGAGACGACTCCGGGCGGCGTCACCCCAGGGGAGTGAGGGGGGTCTGCGTAGTAGATGCGGCCGATGACCCGCATCACCGGTGGAATGCAGAAGAGGTCGTAGGCGTCGGTGAAGAGGCCCATGCCGGCCATGACGATGGCCTTGAAGTGGTAGTACTGGGTCTTGGCCGAATCAAGCGCGGACAATACCTTGGGACGACCCATGCCAAGATGGGGGGGGGATGGGTGGAAATTGGAATGCCTCCGGCGTTCATTCATACTGGCCGAGATGGGTAAGTCAACTCCAAAGGAAGGCAAAGCGGCCGCCAACCCATGGACAGCGACGTGCATTAATTTACGGTCCATCTGCTTCTGGACGTGCGACTTCTCTGACGCCCAGGAAACCCCACAGAACCTGCAATATTGATGGATCTGTCTCCAACCTCTGCGTTTACACTGCAGCCTGACCTTGACTTCAATTATCATAATTAATTACTTTTCATTTTCTTCCGTGTATTTCATTAATCATATAACATATTAATACGGACATGTATGGATGGGTCAGTTAATTTGCTAATTAAGCACGCATGCGGGTGTGGTGCATATACCCGACCGTCTCAACTCTTCAAGCTCGGCTCCATGGTGTGTGTTACTGGATGACTATGATGAGCTGTAAGTGATGTTAAAGGTTATAATAGATTAAGTAATTAATTGTGGTGAGATGTTTATTATGCGAAAAGTTAAGATATGTTAAGTCACGTGTTCAACAATTGATGGAACATAGATTTGACTTCTTTGTTTTCTTTTCACTTTTGAACTTTAAAAGTTAAAAAAAATGATATAATTTTGATAATAGAAAAAAAATAAATAGAAAAATGTAAATATAATTATTTTACTTTTAAAAGTAAAAAGTAAAAAAAAAAAAAAAAGTCTCCGAATGACATAATAGCCTGGACCTTTAAGACGAATGGATGTATTATTTATCCCAGTCCAGCAGTCCTCCGACCACCACCTATTTGAGCCTTGGGGGAGTTTTTTTAATAAATCACAGCGACACAGTCAGTCACGTGGAGGAAGCTCGCATAGGGCGAAGCCCATTTCAATATTTTTGGATTGTTGTAGGCTCGGCATAAAGTACGACAAGATCCACCTGTCATTTCTGTTTTTTCCAATACGGTCTTTATAATATTATAGTATTTTTATTTGCATCCAATCTCATTTCTTTTTCTTTTGTAACATAAAAGCCTACAGATGGCATGATTAGAGAGATGGTCAAAAAGATGTCCGGTGTTACATCCGAGTCACGATCAATGGTGGTGGGCGGCCAAGGTTTTCGTGGAAGAGGACGAACAAACGCCGCAGCTGCTTTAAGTTAATTTTTACGTATCAATTTTTATACATTATTATTATTATATAAATAATTAAACTATTATATATAAATTTGTATTTCATTTTTTATTATATAATTTTAACATTATTTATAAAATTTCTCTTAATTTTAATTTTTTATAATTATTAGAGTTGAAGCTGTAGCAAAAATTCTTTTAATAGGCTTAAATTTTGTTTGATAAATTCTATATGTTCGGTGAGTTTGAAGTTTAAATTTTGTAAGTTAACTCAATTTTTGTAATAAAAAAATCTCTTATTATTTTTTACTATAATAATTACAGTAAATTTTTTTACTTATATTACACTGTTCATTAAAATACATATATTTTATATAATAAAAATTTATATAAATTTTATTTTCAAACGAAACTTAAATAAGGTGAAGTGTATTTTTAAAAAATATGCATGACTTACGATAATTTTTCTGATAAAATATTAAAATTATTTTAAAAATATACTGAACACTGTGTAGGAATTACAATCGTAATATTAAATTTTTAAACGAAATAACTTATTTGTAGGAAAGGGGGAGGAAAGCCCCATGTGGTTTGAACGTTGTCGCAACGTGAGGTTGGCATTACGTCATTTCTTGAGCATGTGGGGTGGGGGGGGGGGGGGTAGATGGAATGGTCGTTGAGTTGTGGGGTCGATTGAGGGAGTAATTGTCGAGTCATGGGGTTAGCGGGGGAACAGTCGTTAGGTCTTGGTGGTATGAAACGATCATCAAATCGTGGGGTCGATAGAGGGAACGGTCGTCGAGTTATGACGTCGGATCTTGGGAAGAAGAGGGGAAGAAGAGGAGAAGAATAGGGGAAGAAGAGGAGAGAAGAAGAGGGGAAGAATTGAATAAGAGAAGAAGAAAAGTCGAAAAGGAAGAAGGCAACGGTTGAATCCTCGGGGCCTTCGTGCAACAGGCGATCAGCTACCGCGTGCAACAACCAACGAGCAGTTGGTTATCGCATGCAACGACCAATAGGCGACCAACTACCACGTGCAACGGCCAACGAGCAGCCCACTTTCGCACAACAGACTGCTGGCTATTGTGTGAAATTTTGTTTATAAATTGGGGAAGTTGGGTTGAATTTTTTTTCACCCAACTCCTTCACTCCAATCTCAAATCTCAATTTCTCAAAATTTTTCACTTAATTCACATTTCACAAATCACAAATAATGGCTCACTACAAAGGTCAAAGTTCTTGATGCTACGAATATCTTCAATAGGACTTTCCTGAAATTGAAGTGACTCTGTCAATAGAGACTACTGAAACTTCAACTTCAACTGTGCCGTCAAGGAAGTCTCGGAAGAGAACTTTCATTTAGTCAATGTACACAATAATGATGAAAGTCATGGCAGCATTTCAAAGAAACGAGCATTGTACAACCTCTATAACACTAAATTTTCTTGCAAAGTGTTTGGCGGTACAGGTCATTTAACTAAGCATATTAGTACATGTAAAAATAGGAATAATGATAAAACCATTCAAACTCAACTTTCTTTTACTCTTGAGGGTAGTGTTAGCTTATAAACTTATGATCCTCAAAGGACTAGGAACTTGCATGTTAAATTTATTTGTTAAGAAGATTTTCCAATAAGTTTTGGAGGTAATAAACGTTTTGATTAATATATTAGTAATGCATATTGTCCACAATATAAACATGTATCTAGAAATACTATTAGGTCAAATATTATGAATAATTTTAATATGCTTAGATTAGAACTTATTAATATTATAAGTACAATAATAACATGTATATCATGTACTTCAGATATTCAATCGAGTAGAACTAATGATGGATACATAGTTGTAACTACACTTTATATTGATCAAAATTAGATTTTACAAAAAGGATTAATAGGACAACATCTACATAATGTTGAAACAATTTTTGCAAATATTATGAAAATTTTTAATTTATATGAAATTAGAAATAAAATAGGTAGTATAACTTTTGATAATGCAACTAATAATATTGCAACAATACCAATGTTTAAAACTAGATTAAGTCTACCAAATTGTTTTAAATTATTTCACCAAAAATGTATGTGTCACATAATTAATATTATTGTATAATAAGATATAAAAGAAATTAAAATTTATATTGAAAATGTTAGGAATGCTCTAAGTTTTATAATTAGTTCAGGAAAGCGGCAATAACAATTTAATGAAACATGTGATTCTTTTAAAATGCCGTATAAAAAATTCTCTTCAGATGTTCAACATAGATGGAATTCATTATATTTAATGTTAGAAAGTATATTATCATATGAAATTCCAATAATGTCTATTTATAATCGTCATCATTCTAATGATTATCAAAAACAATTAACGGATGATCATTTTAAAATTGTAAAATGTTTTGTTACATTTTTAAAATTTTTTTATGATACAACTATTAAATTATCAGAAATTTATTATTTTACATCTATCTATGTGTTGCATCATTTATATGATATTTCACAAGTTTTTAATAAATATGAGGCATATTCATTTTTTCAACCAATAGTAAATAAGATGAAACAAAAAATTTTAAAATATTGAAATGAAATCTCTACATTATATATTTTGAGTGCATACTTAGATTCTAGGTGTAAAATAAGATATGCTATTAAATTAATTAGGAAAATACAAATGAGTTTAGGTGTAGATTTAGAATTAATTGTTAATATAATAGAAGAACAATTAAATTAAATGTTTGATTTATGTGCACAAAGATATAGATTAAGAATAGAACATTCTTCTTCACCAATGTCTACAATACTAGAATCAAATGTTGGACTATATTCAGATTCTTAGGCATTTTTACAAGATTCAAGATTTGATGAAGATATTCCAACATCATCATCATCATACAATTATAATCCTATAGTATATAGACAAGAATTAATTACTTTTAATTCAACCAATCACCTATCATTATTATTTACTCAATATTCTAACTTAAATACATTTGATGTTTTAGATTGGTGGAGGCAACAATCAATAATTTTTCTAATATTATCAATAATGAAAAAAGATTTATTAATAATTTCACTGTATTCAGTAGTTTGTGAATAGATTTTTAACATGAGTGACAATGTACTTGATGACCGAAGATGCATGCTTAAAGAATATACAATAGAAGCATTAATGTATGTAAAAGATTGAGAGTTTGCCCGACTCTGTGAACAAGATCAAGTTAAAGAATTTACAGAGCAACTTTTAAACTTAAACATTTCATAATTAAAACATTGTAATTTTTCAATTTGTAATTTTTTTTAAAATGTAATTTAATTTTGTTGTAAATTTTTTTTAAATGTAATTGTAAGATTGTAATAATGTAAATATAAAATATGTAATTCATTAATAAATAAAAAATTTAATTTAATTATATGTATTGTTGTCTTATTTATTAAGTTATTATCTTGTTGAATGTTGAATGTTATCTTGTTGATTATTGAATTAAATTTAAATATTGATGGTTGAATATTTGAACGTTGATTGTTGAATGTTGTTATTTGTTAATTAAATAAATATTTTTACAATTTTTAATTATTTAAATATTAAATACATATAAATTAATTAAAAAATTGTATTATTCAATATTGTAACATAAATAGTGTTTTCGTGGATTTTGTAAACTATATAACACGTATTATATCGACACAAAATTTATGTCACGTCGATACGATTGACACGTACGTATAAATGGAATAATGCTACCTATCACATGAATATCTACCGATTATCACGAAGAATCCAAATCGATAAGTATTAAACAGTTAAAGACGTTCATTTGACCGACCTAAAGTTCCCAGTAAATTAAAATATTTATTCTCTTAACTTATAATTTTTTTTAACTACTGAGATGATATTTTAGTCTTAAGATATCTCTTATTGAATTTTAAACTCTCGAATTTAAAATTTTATTAATATAATAAAAATATCATAAAGTATTTTTTTTTTAAAATAATTTCTTTAAACAGTGATCAAAATCATTATCTTATAATTTTCGGTGTGGAGTAGTAAATGCCTCCTACCAGAGAATGAGCTAGAAGGGCTGGCTTGAGTATTTACTTAGTTTGTCTGGGTATTTTCGTTAAGGTAGGTTAAGTTTTGATGATTTATGATAAAATATATAATTTTTGATAAATAAGTAATAATATTGATTTAATTTTATAAATAATAAAAAATATAAAACTTATTTGATAAATATATTATAAAATATTATGATATATAATAAAAAAAGGTGATTATATAATATCAAAATACAAAGACAAATATAACCATTATTTACATATGAGTAGGCAAGCGAGACAGGTGTCTGAACCGTATATATATATATTCATTTGCATGGGAGAGGACCATCACAGATCAATCGTTGGGAATGTAATAATCACCGGAAAATTATCACTTCATCTTCTAAGTATCAATTAAAAAATGATATATGAATGATGTACGTAGAGTTGATGAAAATGAATGGTTGAAAATTTATTTTTTAGTAAAAATTGAATTAAGTATAATTGAATTTAGTGTAGAGTTATTTGTGTATCTTATAGAATTAAATAAAATTTAAAATTTTATTATTTATACGTACGTTACAATTAAATTAAATTTTTATTTTAAAAATAATAAAAAATTAATTTACTTTAAAATTTAACTATTTATAAAATAGACTTTTTTAAGACATAAATGTTGTAGAATATCCCATCAGAGGAGTAGAAAAATTTTGCTCAATTTGTAAGGAAGATGTTTAAATTAAATTCTGAACCATTCTTTTATATAAATTTCATTCAATTCTATGAAAAAATTAAATTTTAAGAAAAAAATATACAAACATTTAAATTAAATAAAATTAATTTTTCTCTCATTTAATTTCCTTGAATTCCATCGATATAAATCCTCTCAAAGGATAGATCTCTTGTATTGATGGCAGAAGAAAGTCCTTGACCTGTGAATGGTGCAGGCAACATGTAAAGATTTATCACACAAGACCTGCAAGGCTATGTGGATTCTTTCCAAAGATGTACTCCCGTGAAGGTATCAAATACGTATGTGGATTCTTTCCAAATTTTGGTAGTATTTTTAAGAGAGTGATGTGATCAACTGGTTCATTTAAAAACAAGTTGCTGTTCAAGTATACGTGTAAATAGTAAAATTATTAGTTATTATTTAAAAATTAATTTTATTTTATTTTTTTAACTTCAATTCTACGTATTCATACAAACTCCTGTATATAAATTTTTATCTTTTTTTTACTTTTTACTTTTAAAAATATTCTTAATTTTAACATATATATTTTTTAATTTATTTTTTTATTATCAAAATTATATATATTTTTACATTCTATCTTAAAATTATTTTTTCTACTCCCTGAGAGTAACGAAGAAAAACGTTTCATGTTCATTATATATCTCTCTCCCTCTCATCTACTCGCTTCCTCCTCTCCTCTCGTCTCCCCATGGAATCTGCCACAGTCCATGCCGGCGAAGGCGTCAAGCTCCACACCAGGCTATTCAAGCCAGCAAAGCCCAGGACGGACACCGTGGTCGTCCTCGTCCACCCATACACCGTCCTCGGCGGCTTCCAGGGACTGCTCAGGGGAATCGCCACGGTCCTGGCCGAGAGAGGGTACAGGGCCGTCACCTTCGACATGAGAGGGGCCGGGAAATCCTCCGGGAGGGCTTCCCTCACGGGGTTCGCCGAGGTCGGAGATGTCGTTTGTGTTTGTCGTTGGGTCGCTGAGACCTTGGCGCCGAAGGGGATCGTCCTCGTCGGGTCTTCTGCAGGTACAAAGATTTTTTTCCCCCCCACAATTTTTGGTTTTGCCGCACTTTTGGGGTTTTACTCTAATCGGTTATTCAGACGTTCTACTGGTCTGGTTCTGGATATTTCAATTGCTGATTTGGAGTAAGAGGATGTGCTTGACTTTGTTTGGGAGGTGAATTTTTTTTCTCTAGTTTGAAATTTTAAAATTCGCATATTCTTCAGTTGCTACCCTACTCTTGGAGTTATATAAATATGTTAAGATCTACCGTGGGATCATTGTAAACGTGATATTTCGTAAATGCTGCATCATTTACAGTGATTTCTCGTGTGAGGGGGGGTATTCTCCTTTTTTTTTCATAATTACCTAGGATTTACTCTTCCATACAGCTTTTCTCGACAGATGATCTGATAAAGGAATATCTTTTCGAGTTTAGTACTTCTTCCCATCTGTATAGTTGTAAAATTGCATTTTTTGGTGGGTTCTTCTCAGGCACTCCTCTTTTCCATGTGATTTAATGGTATTATTACTTGGAAATTTAGATTATTGAATTGTAGATCTCGAGAATTTTGTTGTGGTTCCTTTCCAGTTTCGCTTTGTAGATATTTGTTTTTGCAAATATTCAATGTTTGATCTGATTGAAATTGATGTTCATAGGAAATTCATGTGAAGCTTTTGTTTTGCCTTTTTGTTACTCCTTTAGTTTACCTAAGTCGAGGATTGTAAAGTGTAATGTCATTGTTATCTAAGTGAAGAATAAGTTATTTGTGATTGACTTTTTTCCTGACCTACAAGCTGCTTCATTTGGTGATGATAGATTGTCAAGCTTGGCAACTTTCTTAGACGCAGAAAAATGTATAGTGTTTAAGTTTGTGGTAAACCATGTTGTCTATGTAATAAGTTCATTACTAAGGGCACAGGATCAAGGATCTCTTCTGCCTGTTATAGTTTTCTGAATTTCAAGGTCAATTTTTCAAAGGAGAATTGCCGCAGTGATGGGAATAGACATTTAAGCTTATTTTGGTTTAGGTTATGGGTTGTCAAATTACAAGATTGTTGCCCGTAATTTGAATCAAACATATTTGACTTGACAGATTATTCTTAAGTATGTCTAATGTTCATTAATGCGCTTGTTTCTTGCAAGCCATAATCGACATAATCAAACTTTTGGTCAACTATGGGATTGCTAACATGGATTACAAGCTTCCCGGACAAAAGTGCCTTTTACGTCTATATGAGATTAACAATACAAAAAATACGTAATTATGATTGATGCCAATGACTGATTGACATGTGTTTTAGTTGTGAAAAATGTATTTCTTGTCAATAATTTGAAGCGAACATGTTGTTTTGGATCATGAATAGTGTGTGATAATCTCAATATTTTGATGTACCTCATTGCATCTGCATGATCTGAAAGGCATATAACTCAAATCAGATGCAGCCTAAGTGATTGAACAAGAACCACTAATGCTTTTGGTAGTCACGCTACTTCCATTTAGCTGTTGGTGTCTAAAGGATATTTCTTCACTCTTTTCAATCTAAGGCATATGTTAGGCTTCCAAGTCCGAAGATCAATTTTTCCTTTGCTTAGTGCTTTGAACAAATGAAGTGATGATAATAAGCGTGGTTAATATCCTTTGCAGTTTTGTGGTACATTGGTACATTGTCAACTGTCATGCTTTATTCTGCAAATAAGAGCCCCAGTTGTAGGAAATGGCACCCAATCTTGGCCTCTTTGTAATTTCTGTGCCGTGAATTCTTGCAGCATGGTAGGTCTAATCATGTGCTGAGTTGTATCTTTACGTTGTCTTTAAATATATGGGATATTTCCCACCTCTATGTTTAGTCATAGTTCATGAAATATTGCCATAAACATGCACACTAGTGCCTACTGCCAATTAGAATGCTCGTGGAATTAGATGTTCGATGGCAATGTTTGGGGTCCTGGTACAGCAAATCTTGCACATGGAAGTTCCAAATTCTAATCGATTGTTGAGTTTAACATTTCCTTCTTGGCCTTTTGTCCTCAGGAGCACCGATCGCAGGGTCTGCTGTTGATAAATTAGAGAACATCATGGCATATGTTAGCTTGGGATACCCCTTCGGCATGATGGCGTCGATTCTCTTTGGAAGGCACCACCAAGCCATACTGCAGTCCCCCAAGCCGAAGTTATTTATAATGGGCACCAACGATGTATTCACCAGTGTGAAGCAGTTGCAGAACAAACTGAAAAATGCTGCCGGGCGATTGGAAACCCAACTTCTGGAGGGAGTTGGTCACTTCGAGATGGAGGGTCCTTCGTATGATTCTTACATGGTCGAACTCATGGTCAGGTTTATTTCATCCCTGTAACAAGATACCATGCAGTAGTCTCACAATGCTCAGAAGAAGAGGATATTCATCATCGTCTTCTTCTCCAAGGTACTGCACATTCGTGAAAAGAGAATTTTCCCTTGTAATCTTGTTTCGTCTGTTCTTTAACTTCAATTTTAATAATCGTAGAAAATTAAAGTTGAAGATAATTTTGTAAATGTTGTTAAAGTTGTATAATAAATTATTAGGTAAAAATTTAAATATGAAAATTTATGTAAAATTTTTTTTGTATAGTTGAAATTGAAGTTGAAAAAAATAAATGAAACATTAGAGTTAGACAAGTTGGTGTGCATGCATGCCATCGGTTGCCGCTCCGATATTTGATCCCATGTTAATTATGCAGAGTGGCGATTCATCAGAGGGAAACGTTTTCTGGGTGATGAACAATAAATTAGGAAACCGACTGTTCTTATCACTACTTACAAAGGGTATCATTAGCGTACAGGAAGGTTGCCTTCCGCAGAGGATGTCGCGGCGAGAAAATTAGCATTTTACATAAGAGGGGTTTTGATGCCCTCTCGCGAAGAGACCGATAATGATTCGGCTGCGAAGCGCGTGGGTTACATGTCGTCGTCACCGTCCTCGCCGTCTTGCCTGTAATCGGATGCGAGGCCGCCTACTCCGGTCATGCGGTTCCCGTCCGAGCCTTCCCTGCCATCCACGGCCGCGCCTTCCACGTACTCTGCCGAATGCCGGTTTCTCCACCCTCTTTCCCTGTCCATGGACTGCGCATGCGAGTACCGGAGATCGCCCTCTGTTGCATGGAAGAAGAATGCGGTTAGATAACACAAAAAAGACATTTTTCTTTACCGTCAATAAAGCCATTCAATGCGAGCAGCAGCATTGGCGTGTTGCCCACATGTACAGTCAGTCAGATAACGCGGCGGCTAAAATCAAATGCATTTCAAATAAAAAAACACGGTGATCGGCTGTGGTGAGTAATTTCACACGTCGATGAAAATTTCTCTTTGGGAGGTGAACATTGCAGGCTTAATTTTGTAATTCACTTGGCACAACGTGAGGATTCTGGTACATGGAACACCACAAGTCTCAGAATATGCCGACGCCCCAACGCCACCATACCTCGAGCATTCAAACCGCCTACATTCAAGACGTTCCATTTTTTACATAAATCACCTAGAAAGGTATTATGATTTTTTCTTTGTACGAGACATCGACTGAAACTTTAATTTGGTTTTTTCCGTGGCTTAGTTAGACACACACACATACTACAGAGAGAGAGAGAGAGAGAGAGAGAGAGAGAGAGAGAGAGAGAGATAGAGAGAGAGAAGACCGATTTGTTACTTTGATGGCATGGTTAGGGGAAATAAACAGTCAAGCCTACTAGTATTTACCACTTTCACCATCTGATGCATCATCAAGTCTTGCAATGGCATCAATTAGGGATTGTTCATGATCCTGCACAAAAATAACAGCTATTACAACGGCGAAATTCATCCGATTGAAGCATGTTACCAAGGAAAAGGTGACTGATGCAGGACGTTCTCACTTTCAATATTTTCTTTGCTTTATCGACCTCCACCGGATCAGGGTGACGCGAGCTGAAAATCCTTTCAACCTGCAGAACGTTGACGTAATAAGAATCCCAGAAAATCAAACATTTACATGCCATGTTTTAGCACCCTCTTCCATCCAAAAAAGTGGCTCACAAAATATAGCTGTCTACCTCCTTAATCAAAGTTTCTGTGTTTAGTAGTTCAATATCACCGGGGCCTTTCTTTCCAATTCCATTTTGCAATGGAGGGAAATCCTTCTTGGAATGGTTCTTCAAGGATTCTCTACCTCTGCCGGTGCCCTGGATGCCACCACCCCTCCCTGTTGTTTTTTTAAGTCCATGATGTCCTCCACGACCCACACGACGAGAGATACCTGGATCGTCACCTTCCCATCGAATGTCCTTGGGAGAAATCTGTAATCAAATATAGGAGAAACCAAAGGAGTTAAGATCGTAACAATATAATTTCACCATTTCTGGGCAATATCACCAATTCAATGTAACAGTGCGAAAATTTCTTGTCAAGTAATTAAATATACATCATGTTTCCTTTCTGAAAATAGCTAATTCTAGTATTTGCTGCAGGTCACCAGTCAGGCGTCTGTAGAACTCCATGAGCACAATTAAATAGCATGCCAGACTAACAATAAAGGCTAGTATCTTGCAGAGCTGGAACCAACCAAATGAGAAAAGCTCATAAAAGGTGTCAAGATGCCACCCTTACACAAGATCAACCTATCATGTGGGCATTTTCCAATTTGGAGATTACAAAACATTGCTGTGTCTAACACTTATTAAATCAATAAAAAATTATCAATACATTTTGGGCTTACTTTCCCTTATAAAAGGATAAATATTCTCTCCCTTTTTCTCAAAATTGTAGGACAGGTGGTGCCGTGGTGACATCATGCTTTGAACCATTGGGGAGGCCAAGGTAAGCCAGACCACCACCAATATGGCCAACCTTGCCAGTAGGGCAGGTTTACCATAAATACTTCCATCTCCCACTCTTATGGACAAAAAGAATACAGGCTACAGCACACAAGACAGTGGAGCAATAGACATATTAACAAAGCACAGTTTCAGTGAAGTAGGAATTGGTTTGATTCCAAAACCGTTATATTCATCAAGAAATTAAGTTTGCAATTCTCAATCAGAAAATTGTAAGAGAACTATAAGAATAATCTACTTGAACTACATTCCATAAAATTGGTGATGTATGAAAATGACTTGATCCACAAAAATGGTTGAACTTTATTGGCATTTCTTTCTATTGATATCAATGTTAGAATATCAAGCCAACACCTTGACGAGGGAAATTTAACACAATTAAGACCATGCTTGGTCTGAGAACCTAAAAGCAAAGAAGCTACTTGAGTTGTACACTTGGACTACGAAAGAAGGTTTAGAGTTTCAAATGAATTTGAACAGCAGCATCAGAAAACTTATCAGACCACTGATTCAAGTATTTGCACTATATCTACTTCATCTTGCGCATGACATGCACTAGCTTTTTAATATCAGAACTCCTGGTGAAATTCCATCCTATTTTAAAATGCAAATAATGAATAATACATTAATTATGAAGTAGTGCCATCAATCCATTACCGACCATACAAACTTATTTTAGGATATAAAATAGGTAATTAATTAATCTAGTTTAAACTAAAATAACTAGGAGAAATCTGAAGATTACTTGGCTAGAAATAGTGAAAAAAAAATTAAAATTATAAAATTCAATAAAAGATTTAGTGTTTCTTAGACATAGAAGATTTAGTGATGGATAAGAATAAATATAAGTAAAGGATTCAAGTGACCAACTATCAAACAAAACATCAAAACCAATGTTTTAATTCCTACTATGTCGGATATATCAACATATGTAAGCACGTAATATTCTGAATTTTTGAAAAAGGAACCGCTTGGGCACTGCTGAGGTGCCAAGGTACCTAGCCATATTGCTATGCCATAAAAGGTAGGACTACTTTCAAAAAAAAGTATGGATAACACTCACCATAAATAAGCTATTACAATAAAATCGACAAATACAAAGTCATAACATGTTGATATTGCGAACACTAGATTTTCAACATGTAATCCAATGAATCTTTGATACAGTGTATAGAGCAAGCTAATTGCTTAAAGAGCTAAATGGCCAACGACTGCATCATGTACTTTGTATAAACTTTGAGGATTAAAATGTTTTTTTTAATCTGCAACAGCAAGAACCGGTCAACCACTCATGGAGAACTAGTGTACGCAGTATATTTATAATGCACCTTACTATAAAATATAAATAGATCATGTTAAAATAAATGGATCCTGATTAGGACACTTTAGTTTTAGGTTAACTGATTTGTTGTTGGTCAAGTAATGATTCTAGTCAATGCAAGAGATTGTACTCTCTCATCCTGACAATGTCATCCCATTCACCACTTCCTGACATGGCATTAGAACCCAAGTTTTGAGAGGAAAAAGGGAAAAACAAAGAGAAGGGAAATCCTAGCCATCGACCAACCTCCTCCCCTCCATGTCATTTTCCTACTGTGATCTCTCTGCATTTCACTCCTCCCTTCAACATTTCAGTCCCTTGCCAACTACGTGCAAAGCTTGCTTCTCTCCACTGCACACCAGACCTCCTCTTATCCCTTCCCCTCATCGGAAACATAACTCCCTTTAGGTTTCAAATGCCAATGTTAGGCATAACTGTGCTTCCTCCACCATCAAAGGCCCCAACCAGGAGCATCAACACCACAACAAAATACGGTAGGGCTTGATATTGCCATTACCAAGGCACACCAACATCATCATTGATGCATTCCAACATTGCCATTGTCATCCAGGTATCATAACATTGTCAGCCTGTTGTTTCCTCTATCAATGGTCAACCATTCAGCAGGTTGGGAGCTCTTCAACCACATGATTTCACTGTCACATGACTTCATTGTCACACAATTTCTTATCTCCACATGATTTAAATATGAAGAAGAGATCAATACAAAAGGAATAAGAGATAATCATGTAGATCATTGGAAAACGACTATGTGGCAATCACTATCCCTTGTGGGTATTATAATCATGTAGATCAACATGTGGTAGATTTCCACCGAGACAGCAACTTCCCAAACAATGAGCCCAGACACAAACTTGACTAGTACCATCGCTATCCTACCTTGAGATGAGCACAATTAATTTCTGAAGTTTTGAGAGCATCAAATCTTCATGAATGACACAACTTCATAAACTACTGCTTCAAGCTTAGGTATTATAGCCTTGGTTGCCACCAAGGATGATTCCTAGGTCGTTGACTCTAGGGTCTTCTTGCATATGTTAGGTACACTTGACCTATTTACACAATTGTCCAAATTATCTAATATTCACACTATTACCATCTCAGGACAAGGACCTATTCATGCTATATCTCAGATTACTTAGACAAGGTTCTCTATGTACCTAACTTCTTGGTTAATCTCCTATCCATTAGTGCTATTATCAAACAATTGATTTGTTTGGTAATTTTTTACTTATTTTATTGTACCTATCAAGATCTACAAATAGAGAAGAAGATTAGTTTAAGCCACAAGCAAAGCCATGAAGTTTACCTATTGGTTTGAGATGCAGTATCTTGGGGGCCCATGCCCCTTGTTTCCACAGTCAAATCATCCTTTTTGTGGCACCATCAACTAGGTCATTTTCCCCGTTAGAAGGTTTAACAAGCTCTACCTTGAATTATTGTGTCTCCCTTTTAGTGGTTAATCATATCAGTTAGGTAAGCATAAACGTACTACCCTTAAAGATTTGCATCTAGTTAAGAATCAAAGTCCTTTTGATGTAGTCTACTATGATGTTTGGAGTTTTGCAAGAACAGTGTTTATATTTAATTATCAATATCAGATTGTATTTATTGATGATTACTCCCTTGTCTTAGTGAGTTTACTTGCGTAAAGATTGTATTGTTATTGTTGATATTGTCAAAACGTTTTTCATTGAAACGATAAATCAATTTGTTGTTGCTTATAATTCTTTGCACTAATAATGAATTGAATTTTGCTTAAATCAGCCTTTAACAATGTTCTGAATCTTTGAGTATTATTCATCAAACTACATGCTTGTGCATGTCACAACAAAAGTAGGTTGTAGACCATAAACACCTTCTAATTGACGAAGTTTGCACCTAAATGTCTGAGATAAGTGTAGCAAGGTATTTGTGGTCTAATGTTATCCTCACTACATCCTACCTTGTTATGCCATAATCTCCTCTTGAGGAGGGAGTTTCCACTCCAATGATTAAATCCCAGTATAGAACTCTTCTCTCTACCACCCAGAGTCTTTATTTGTGCAGTTTTTGTTTAAAATCTAACTCCCAAACTTAACAAATTGGCACCTCAATCAATTAAATGCGTTTTTGTTGAGTATTCATACTTAATAAGGGTATAGATGTTTTATTCCCTCTACTATGAAGTACTTAGTTTCTGCTAATGTCTTTTTTTTTTAGTTTGAACAATTCTTTGAGAACAAATGTGACGAGTCTTATATTACAAGTGTATCTATGACATCTAATTCTAAAAGTGTTTCTAATATTAAGAGCGATATGCTTGATACTGTTAAGACTATTGACACAATGACTACAAAGGAAGAGGTCACTCATCCCTTGTGGGTATACACTCGAGAATTGAAGGGGCTGACATTCAATACTACATAATCTATCGATACTACTTCTATGGCTATAGATCTACCATAAAATGACCTTGATCTACTTATTGCTTTGAGGAAATGCATAATATCCATCACTGACAGTCCTATTTCACAACTTATTTCCCATGGTAAACTTCATCCCTCATTTTGCAACCTTGCTTCATCTATATCCTTTGAATCAATTCTCCTATCAAGAGATACTTCAAACTCCCCAATTGGAAGGCTGACATGGACGAGAAAATGCAGGCTATGACATCTAATGGCATGTAGGATCTTCTACCACGACCTATAGGAACCAATATGGTCACTTGTAGGTGAGTGTTTACAATTAAGTACAAGCCAGTACAAAGTTCAACTAGTTGCACATGGTTTTACACAGTAATGTGGAGTTGATGACGTAGAAACTCTCCTAATCCTTGACTGAATTCTATACTACTCTCTTTTGCCATGAATCAATTCCAAAAGCTCCTACAACTATATGTAAAAGACACCCATTTATATGGTGATCTATTAAAACAAGTATTTATGGAGTAACCTTCTTGATATATTACTTAGGAAAATGATTGTGTTTACCTGTCACAAAAGACAATCTATGGTTTTAAACAAAGTCTATGTACTTAGTTTGAGAAATTTGGCAATATTGTGGCTACTAGTAGTTTTCACCAAGGTGTTGTAAATTATTCCATATTTTAAGAGAGGATAGATAGGGACTACATGGTGCTTTCAGTGTATATAGATGATATTCTACCAACTAGTAGTGACATTGCAATTATTCAACAACCAAAGGACCATCTTCAGGCCTATTTTTTCATTGATGGCATGGACTTACCTAAGTACTTTTCGAGAATTAAATTTGCATATACTAAAAATAAGATGTTGCAGCAGTACACACTAAACTTCCTACAGGAAATTACTTGGGCGTAAGCCAGAATCTACCCCAATTGTCTAGAGCTTGAATTTTTGGGACAAATCATTACCTATATTAGAAGATATTAACAGGTACAGATGACTCATAGGAAAATTGATTTGACTTTCATACAACTAGGAATTTCTTACGCTGTTGTAACTTGTAAGTACTGAGGTAGTTCATATATGAGCCAGTCATATATGATCCAGGAATAGTACATTGTCTTACAATTGCTAGTCTATGTCAAAAAAACTCCTAGCAGAGAACTGGTGTTTAAAATGCATATTTAAGCATGCATAGAAGCACACTTATACTTTGGCAATCCAGGTGACAAAGGAGACTCAAAATCTACATTAGGATACTACACCAACATTTGAGGAAATTGTCACTTGACAAAAGAAAAAATAGAATGTTGTGTCAAAATTTAGTGCGAAGGTAGAATATTGGGTCATGACACAAACTACATGTAAATGATGTAGTTGCACTCCCTATTGATATAGAACTTAGGTTTCCTGTTAGTGAGCACATGCACATGCATTGTGATAATAAAACCACCATCTACATTGCGAATAATCCAATGTTTCATAAAAGAATTAAGCATATAGGGATTGTTATTATATTTGAAACATTGTATTGAAAGACATTATCTCCACTCCATGCATTCAATTTTCTGACCAACTTGTAGATATTTTCACTTGTGTTGGGTCATATAATTTTATATTTATATCAAATTGGACATACTAGATGTATATATATTTTAGCTTGAGAAAAGTGTTAGACTATTAGATCAATAAGTCTTACATAATAAGTCCATGTATTATGTCGTATGGGTTGATGGATTATTAGATATCCATTTAACCGAAGACCCTTAGGTCCCTAATCACCCTATAAAAACCCTTTTAACGCCCTTGTTAACGACAATGAACATCATTTTTATCTTCTAACCACATTTACCTTATATGAAATCTACATAATTGATTTTTATTCATACCTATGCTTAAAGTGATTGATAATTGTTCATACTTACCTAATATTGCTACCTACTTATGAGCTTCCCCAAGAAGAATATTGGCACTACCATTAAAATAACTACAATGGTATGCATCAGCTTAATGCCTACTGTAACTGATTTATTTCTTTTGTTAGTGTTTAAGATTGGTGCTAGTTGTGGATCTTACATGTTTCAACTTAAAAGTACCATGAAAATCATCCTAATTGCCGTGCAAACCATCCTGCTGGAACCTAGGCACTCGGGAGTCTTTAAAAATATGATCTAGTTTCATCTTTTTAGTTAATTTTAACTTTAATTCAAGAGCCTACCAATTTCTGATTCTAATTTAGAACTATCTATTCATTTACTAAAACAAACGGGGATACACATTAGTAGAATCCACCCCCTTATAAAATCACCACTTTACCAATTATAAAAAAATTTCATGCTAAAAGGCTCCAAAAGAGATCCTTATGCAAATTCTAATGACTAGTATTCTAGAAGAAACATGTCAAGAAAAGATAATAAATTTCAAGGAAAAGAAAAACACAGATTCCAAGGTATGCAGCAGAAAAGACATGAAATATATATATAAAGAAGGCAGAAGAAAAACACCTCTGAGAGGTTGACCCATTCCCATGTCTCATCTTTAGTATTTATATCATAAACAAGAGCATGTAAATCCTGACAATATAGGAAATTTTTAGTTAACTAAATTCTTCAAGAAGATAAATAAATCATGAAGGAGCCAAATGCACCTCAAGAGGTTTGTAATCAGTAATAACAGCCTCATAAAAATTGTTATCCTCGGGCCACCTAGTCATGACTTTTCTTCCAATTAGTGGATCAAAGTTTGCAGTTTCAGCAGGCCCACCACCTGCAAGAACTTCAGAAGAACCTAATTAGCAAACCATCCTGCTGGAATTGAGATAATTAAAATTTAAATTAGAAATTTCATTCATAGTATTGATGGCACATCGCACAGCAATTGACCCTGCAAATAAAAAAATGAAAATTAAAACACTAGGAAGGAAAAATTACTGATTTGGCCTCTCAATATATTTATCTTCATGATAGAAAGCATACTGGTTTAGACTTCTTGCCCTTCACTCCTGTTTGTGAAGACCCTCGTTTTGCTGCTGAAGAAGATGGCAAAGGAGCAGCAACTGTTTGTGATTGCAGTGCAGGAGATGGTCCACCCAAAGATAAGGATGGTATTGATTGAGATGTCTTTGGCTTTTTGCGGGATGTAGGACTAAGGACTGGATCATGAACATGTTGTGTGTTATTAAGAAAGCCAGTTTGAACACCACCTCCTGCTTGCCTCCACTCCCTGGTGTAAGTCATGAAACAGTATCCAGAAAAAAGGGGACAAGTTAGAGCTGGGAATTCTTCATGTTTCAAAATGAAATATTCAAAACTAAGAATATTTAGCAAAAAATCACCTTATCCTTCTAATGACATCGTCAGCATTTACCCTGCCAAGAAGTATGCGATGCTCATCATCTGTTACTCTCAGTTCTTTCCGAATTTCTGTTATCAAACTTTCTTTTTCCTGGAACATTAGTCATCCTACAAATCAATGAGATGCAAAAATAAAGAATAAACATACCAACACATGCATTTCCATATTTGGACATACCCAAGTTATGGCATCTGATTGAGCCTTGAATGCTCGAATTATTGCATGATAAGCTTCCTGCTCAAGCCGATGGATCTGAGTTTCCATATCATCATGTGCCCTGATGTAGGGGGTGCCACTTATTACAGCAGTCCTCCCATTCCCGTTGGGACGACCTCCCCTAATACACCTGTTTTGATGTGACGGTGGAAAATCATCATCTGTTCCTGTGGTCAGAAAGTTGGAATATGATGTCAAAGATTACTTCAAAGTTCAAACACTCTTGAATTATAGTTCAAGTTCATAATTCATTTGAAACAAAACCAACCAACATAACATAACATCTTAAATTTACAAGAATGTAACAAAACCCCATTCCAATCACTTTGTAATGAAGCAAAGGAAAGAAATGCAAGAACCATTCACACCCAACATCATTCCACTTCCTTTCAGACGGAAATTAGATTCACAAGTTTCCATGAAACAAGTTTGAACTAAATATTAGATCCTGGAAAATAAAGATAGAATACCTCTACAGAAAGATAAATGAAAGATAATTGATATAGAAATGAGTACATTTATAGAAAGAAAGGTTGATCCACGAAATTGAAAACCATTAAACTAAGCTAAAATGCTAGTCCAGACCCAACCGACTAGTAGGTTATACAATGACACTCATGTCAAACAATTGTTGTTTCAAATTTCAACAAAAAGATATGATGGCACTGAAAGCATTCATATATCCAAATACTTGACAGGGAAAATTTCCTGTATCTCAAATTAGACCCTTTGTACATCCTCAGCAACCAATCATCACATAAGTGGCAAAAGACACAATCAGTCCAACATTGATTCCTTCAGGACTGCTTCTTATAAGTTACAACTATAATTTCTATTGGAGTTTGGGGATCCTTTTGGACTACAACCATCAATAGATTGTTTTCACTGTTGTATCTTCCAAAAGGAAATCAACGTTCCAGAATTCTTAAAACCCATGGGATCACTCTAAAGATTCCCTACAGCAGGTGCTGAATATGCTGAGCTCTTATACTCCGAAATATGAAACCAATGAAAATGATAGGTTGGAGCCACCCAAGTTGGGTGAGAAGAAATCTTGTTTCAGAGTTTTATCAGCATTCAGTAATCTTCTTACATAGAACGGTGATGTCTAACACAAGAGTAAGGTCTTTCTACTACGACTTGGACATCATAGGAACAAATTCATCTTTAGTTTTAGCTAAAACAAATTGCTCTTTAGTTAGCAAGGTTCGAAACTTTGGAGCAGAACCTGCTCGAGATAACTACTGGAAGCATCATATTTAAGAATCCTCACACAAAGTACCTTTTTTGGCAAACTACAGCGTCGAATTTGTCAAAAAAACACCAGAGAAACAATATTATAGTAGCATCCACAAGAAAGTTGGTCTACCATTTATCAACTCTGGAGGAAAAGGAAAGTGGGACAGATCCAAACTTTCTCATATTCCATTATTAAATGCGGCACAAAATGGAGAGGACGCAAGCCCTAGCCCTCCGTAGTAGTTCCAGCTCTAGCACTCCACTGACTCCAGTGAAAAAACTTGCTTACCACTTATACGACGACTTTGATAGCCACAAACCCGAAGAAAGCACCTAAACCCTAATTTCGCACTAAGCCCACCCACCACCCGCAGTCACATGATGGAAAGCAAAGAATGCACCAGCGCACGCGAACTCCTCAACATATATAGAGAATTAACAATCACTCAAAAATAGCCACAGACGCCACAATTAAAACTTAGATAATCCAATAACAAGTGATGGGGAGGGAGCAGTAACCTACCACTGCTGTCGGACGGATCGAAGTCCATCGCCAGGTTGCCTCACTCAACCGTCTACAGAAACGCCACCAACCACAAATAATTCACTCCACGCCTCAATCCTCCCAACCCGCCAACCGAATACAGACACCTCCCTCCAACTCCTCCTTGGAGCGACCGCGCTCTCCACGCTGTATTCCCGGCAGGGTCAATGACGTGAAATCCACCAAATTCGGGCGGCGAGCGGGGACGGAGAAGGAAGAATCCGCGAGCAAGAACGGTCCGCCAAGCCGATCGATGAGACGATCCCCTTGAACACCAACACTGGAGAGGAAGGAGCCCAAATTTTTTGTACAGCCTACTGGCCATCCTTTTAAACCCGTAGCCACATTTTCTTCCGTTCTTAACCGGTGGCGATTTTGCGATTTCAATGCTTTCAATTCAAATCGAGATTTTTTTTAATTCAAGTTCCGTTTTGCAGCGACAAAAATGAATTTTACCTGTAAAATGAATTTCGATAATAAAAAATATATTAAAAATAAAAAATAAAAATAAAAGAACGGAACCTTAATTTCGGATCCGTTATAATTTTATCATATTATACATTTTATTTTTTTATTTTATAGATATCATATTACCGTTTATTATTTTCTACATGTTTCCGTATTTTTACGTAAAATAAAGTTTAAAAACTTGACTTGGAAGTAGATTTTTCCTTGTTATTTCTATGCACGGAGTTGTGTAAACTGTAAATCTCAATCCCACTCTTACCATCCGGTAAGATAACTGATTTAGTTCCATTTGATTATTAATTAAATCAAATCATTACACCGTTAAGGTTTTATTTGAAAAAATTAATAAATTAAGTGAACTTTGAAATTTATGACATGATTTTTAAGATAAAAAAATATTTTTGTATTTTTCTTTTTTAACGGTTACCGTAAAAACTTTTTCTTTCGTTATAATGTTCATTAAAACATATACTTCGTATATTAAAAATTATTACAAATTTCATTCTCAATCAAGTTTTAGATCAAGGAAAGATAAAATTCATATTTTTATTGACTTTGAATTGTAAACTTTTTTGATTTTTTTTCTAGCAGGATTATAAAATGAGAGAAGAC